>JAMKCH010064835.1:0-11947 GCA_023653785.1 Ophioderma brevispina | reverse complement strand
TATCTTCACGAGGAGAAAATAATATTCCATTCAATCTGGAATGGCCAACCAAGTTAAATGGGATATTTCGATATCCCTAACGTCCCTCTGACGATCACCGCAAAAAAGGGAGGTAGCTTTTTTTTTAGATCAATTTCCCCCTAATCCAAGGCAGGGGTCCGTTCGTGATTTTTGTCAAAAGTGCATTTAGGGACGTTAAGGATATGAGTTGTTAATTAAAAAATCATATTATAACTTACAATCGTCACATGTGAATTTTAAAATCATACTAGCCAACGTCTTATTGACAATATGTTTGGAATTATTTGCTAATTTTGAATATACAAGAAGTCGATTAATCAATTATACATCAAAGTACACCAATTACATCAATTATATCAATTACATCAATTATTTTACGTTACTTGTCTGAGAGTAATCAGCAGAATATAAACCTTGAAAACATTTTGGAACAATTAAATGCACATTAGCTCATTAGAATCCACTGATATGTACAAATGTGAACGTATGCGCCACAAATCATCTTCAAGTTTCAGCAAATAGGTTGCAACTTGCAAGTTATAATTACTTTAAAGGGCCATGGCCCGATCGCTAATAGTCTCGTCCCCAGAACCCCAGATTTTACCGGAAGGGGTCAAAATTTGGGTATCATAAGAAAGCTACTGTATTTCTTCATTTACCCCGTGATATCTATAGGGCTAAAGGATGTTTGGTGTAGAAGGTATTAGCGAAAATGTGCCCCATTTTGGTCGACCAATATCAATTATACAGAGTACTCTATGGGGCTTACAAAATCACGTTTTTAGCTCTCAATCAAAACGGATTGAAATATCAACGCGAAACTTTACAAATGGGGTTTTGGGGCAAAGACCAATCTATAAAGATGAAAAGTTCATATACTTAAATTGGGTCATCCTCCTTTAAAGTGATATTAGGCTATTTTCAAATCGTTCTAGCTCAAGTCTGAGATGAATATTACTACGTATATTCATCTGAGCCAACGTCTTATTGACAAAGTTATTTCCTTGCTATGTTGGGAGTAATTTGCTACAAGAAGATGATTAATCAAATAAAGTACATCACTTATATTTGTCTAAGAGTAATCAGCAGAATATAAACCTTGAAAACATTTTGGAACAATTATGTACATTAGCTCATTAAAATCCATTGATATGTACAAATGAGAACTAACGTATGTGCCACATCATTTTCCAGTTTCACCGAGCAAGTTGCAACTCATAATTGCTTCAAAGTGATAATTAGGCTAATTAATTATCATTGACATAGAGATCATGTGACACAGCACCAACTTTAATCGTGATAGGTGGGTAAACACGGATTGGTCACACTTTAAGCAAATATGTTAAAAAATAAAAATCTCATTAACATTCATTATAATGACACAAAAGTATAAAACACAAACTTATCACTTTAATCAAATTTCAATTTTTTTCGGTTTAGTAGTGTGTAGGCCCAGCCGGTGGGAACGATAACATAATACCCCTCTTGCGATTGTTAAAGCTGCAAGGAATAAATTTCTAACAATTCCAAAGGTATCCTCTTACTATTCCCCTTTCATTTTGTAATTTTGCCAATTAAAACGATTACAAAATGCTATCATATAGGTGATGTGTATAGTTTGAATATTTAAACAAGGCCTTCCACATCAATGTTCCCGCGTACCTCGCATTTCATGAGCCTACAAATACAAGAACGAGATCCTAAGTCAGCCACATAGATCTTCCATTTCTACAGTCCCTTCTCGCGAGGGATTGTCAACTTTTTGATGAGGCACTGCTAAAAACACCTTCATCATCACTGCTGTATTGATGGATATGACCTGATTGGGGATATCTTGGTTCTACAACAGCACAAATATGTTGTCATCTCAATCACACCTTGTTCAATATTGACATATGGTCATTTACATTGCTTAATTCCAAAGTGGCACTTCCATAGTTATGCCTACTTCACGTTTACTGACTTCCCTATAGATGTACTTGTTATCAGACCGGTCTTGCTGTTAATGTTGACACTTCCAAGGGGAGAATGTATGATCAAGGGTTTTCACCAGCTTTCCCATCTATCCGGATACATGAGCACCTTTGCGCTTTTCTTATCACCGGATATGAACCAACCGTACTGCTAACGAAACCAACAAGGAAACGCTTTGCCAGTAGGATTGACCACGCTTTTCTCTGGCCATGACATGTAAACTCGCCAATGATTTTCTGTCGCATTTGTGTAAATTTCAAGATTCACGGTATCGCCTTCATCAAGGGAACCTTTGCATCTCTTTTGATCGGAGACCTACAAGGTTTCCCTACGAGTGATTACTATCCATACTCTTTTAAACCGATGCATGGCTTCATTGGAGCGTACAAGCGTGTTACCTCTCGCCTGAAAGCTGTATGTACTAACATCATAGATGGCAACCTTAGTCAGGGTCAATCACAGCCTGCTACAACAATCACCATTCTGGGCATCTTGCTAACGCCAATGTCCTGCTCGAACTTCTCCGCATTAGGTCCAATGCTGTCAATCTTGTGTGTAAGCTTCCAATTAATCTTTTTATTCCTGCATTAATAATAAGAACAAAGACCATTCAAAAGTAACATATTGGTTGATGATATTTTTGAGTTCCTCTGTTAAGAGTGAATAAATGTGCATGGGCTATGGAAATATGCAATATTACCACTAACTTGTTATTTTTCTTTACTGTGTTCGCATGAAATATCTTATCATATGCATAACGTGTAACGATATAAACTGATTCACATAGGGTCAGTATTGAAGGGGAGATAGTAGACTTCAAACAAAGAACATGACCAATTGTAAACAAATGATATATGGCTCAAACACAGAAGCCCACTTCAAGGGATGCCAAACATTATAGATATTAATGGAGAAGGGCAAACCGCTTGTCTCCTTAATGCAACGACGTTTCACCCTTTGAGGGTTACTACATTTCCACAACTTTTGAAGAATGTTTTTTGTGTCAAATTAAACTTGATAATTTACAACATAATCCATTAATCATTTTGTAAAACTATCAAACAGGAAATTTGACCAAACAACATACTTCGAAACTATGAAATTTCACTCTTTGATTTGAGAGTATGAAGTCTAGTGAACTAAGTAAGCACGGATGATAAAGAGTAGAAAAGTTAAAAGAAAAGCAATTAGGCGAAGGAACGTAACCACCAATAAAACCACAACACGGAAAGGTTGACAAGGAGTCCAATAGACAAATTCCTGAGGCGAGTTTCAATCACACATTAGGGACGGCCTGAATGATAAGGATAACGAGAATGAGAGATGGATGATGATGATGAAACTTACCTTGTAAAGGATTCTCTTGTTCACGGCCCTGTTCTTGAGCTGGCATAAATGACTGGGCCTATCTGACTCTCTGCTGATCTCAGATGGATTTGTATGTGCGTTTGGATTGGATTCCACTGACGTTTGCCTGTTCCTTGTGAACAGATGGTTTCTTTTCTTTCTCCGGTTGATCGGACTGATTCGGGTGCATCTGCATAGAGGTTGTTTGCCTTCCACATCAGAACACTTCCCGTGGCTTACCAGAAGTATTTGATTTCTGATCAGATGCGTTTGCTGCCGTAATGCGAGCACCTATTGAATTATGCCATTAATTATACATACAACAGTGAATGTTTACACCTAGACGTCCTGTTGTACTCTTTCGAGCATAACTTTCTTAAATTATTATGGTGTCCAGTTATATATTGCAAACCATACATAATACTGTATAGGTAGTTGCGCCAGTTTCTTTGAAATATTGGTTTCCCATGGGATTGCATTATGGTGGTCGAGTGTAGCCCCAGCAGTGGCGGATCCAGGATTTGAAAACGTCAAAATTACCGGGGGCGGAAAGGCTGAAACTTGTCAAAGCTTCCACAATGGGCTGATTTTACAAGATTTTGAAATTACACCGGGGGTGCGCGCCCCCTCCCTGGATCGCGCCGGATCAAGGATTATTTACCCCTGTACAAGTAATGCTTTGTACATCTGTGAGTTGACACCATAAGTGCAGTTAGGGTCCACTTAAATCGGGCCCGACCTTTTGCCCCCCACCAAATCCTTGTGACCCCTGAATGCCATGTATAATTTGATCGGTGTAAATGATTCATCCCACTTCAACAGGCACCATCTCAATTCATTGATCAATGACATGCTATGGATAGCGATTACCCCCACACTGTGTGCATGAACATTGGCGCGTAGGCCTGTTTTTACACACGTTAGAAGCCTTGTTAGAATTGGTCGTTTCGGATCCTTTTTCAGCACCGGATTCAACCAAATTACACCACCTTATGGAAAATAAGATTATCTTGGTTGTCACTTCTACAAAGTAATAGGTCTACCCGTTTGTCCGTGGCGCCCTCTTGAATCTGTCCAGCAATCACTGTTGTTGTTTGCCATAGAGTTAGCATTATACCTACCATACCTACTCTTTATAAAGAAACCGATTTTCGGATGTTTCTGAATGGCTCTAATAATAAATTTCCATATGTTATCGATGAATATATATTCTACAATTAAGAGCTTCTACCAAGAAATCCCTTGGCACTTCTCGCAACGACCGTGAGGTTTTTTCATATCCTATTCGTTAAGCACAGAGTACGCACGGCAGGTCATAGCCCTATTGAATGCACTGTGTGCACCGTGAATAGGGAAAATGGACAGTAACCTGCCAGATGCAACCCTTGTAAAAGAAACTTTTGTCCCGTGTTGCTTCTTCATGCGTATGAATAGACACTGTACGTATTAGTGACGAAATCATACTATTATAACTCCCAGGTTATAGACCACTAACATGGCTGCCGTAAGGCAAACAAATCTGATTGCACTATACATCTTGCATGGCATCTGAAAAAATAACTGTATAAATTCTAAAATGTACTCGTTATTATATTAAGAAAAAGTGGTTGAATTTCATGACTGACATGGTAAACTGTGGTTTTTGTCAAATTAAATAGCCATTAACAGGAAATTTAGGCAATTTACTCTGCCTCATCGATTCCCTTTGATTGCTCTCTTTCCAGCATACCGACCAAAGAGCATTTCTTGCTGGACTTTCGATTCACTGCACTCTGTTTAGCGATCATAACTTCATGTTCCGGGTCACCATATGATGAGAATTGCACGTCCTGCTTACACCGGTTGGATTGGCGTTTTTCAAATGCTCGCATTCCGCTTAGTACTTGGTGACAATATTCACAGCCCATTTTCATTGAGAAAAATTGAGACTGCCACTATAAAAGAAATTTGGTACTCTTTGAAGTTTAATTGAAAACCACACGTGGTAATTGTTCTTGTACATAAATTTTATAATATTGGAATTAGTTGAGTCAACTTGATGTTTTCTGAAGGCCCCAAGTTGATATGATACTTGCAGGAAATATATGATCACCTTTTCTACACAGTTGCTAATCAGTTGAAAATTTCTCTGGGATTGATCTTTTTTTCCACTCATTTTGTATCCGTTTTCATATCTCATAATGTTGTTTTGAGGCCTGAAAGTGACATAAGTCATAACCCCTTCAGACCCGTTATCGTTAGCATCTGGTAGACTTTTCAACCACCCCTAGGGTCCCTGCCTAACTAACCGCAGGCCTCGGTCCCTTTCCAACCTACCCTAGGGTCCCAAGGTCAAAATACCACAGGGCCCCCTTTCCAACTGCCTTAGATCCCCTTACCTTTCCACTACCTCAGAGTCCCCATCCCTACTATCTCAGGTACTAACCTTTTCCAACTTCACCAGGTTCCTCCTTCCCACTACCTCTCCCCCATCTCAATACCTCAGGCTCCCCTTCCCATCTACCCTCGGAAACTAGGCTACCCACGGGTCCCCTTCCAAACTACCCAAGGGTATCTTCCAAACTAACAAACCCCAGGGTCCTCCCACAACCCCGAGTCCCCTGTCAAACTACCCTTGGTCCCCCTTCCAACTTTCCCTGGATCCCCTTCCCAACTAACCCGTGATTCTCCTTCCAACTATCCCATAAAGCCTAAGCTTTTTACAAAGTCGCCGTCAAATTTAAAAGATACGGAGAATTCGGGAAATTTTAAAATGTGGTCCCCCAAACTTTTGAATAGGTCTATGCTGTTCGCGGAGTGCAAAAGTCGCTCATTTGGACTAATCAAATCGCAGGTTTGGCAACACTGCTTGGCACTTCTCTCCTTAAAAAGCACATATTGGTACCAAAAGTTTAGTAGGCCTAGAGATTGGATCTAATTATGGAATTATTGTGGCCGATACAACGATCCCCCCCCATTTTTTGGTCAAGGGTCCATTAAAACTAATTACAGACCATTGGAGGGCTTATGTCATGGTCAATCCAAGATGGCTTCCAAGAATTCGCCATATGGCACCAATCATGTTTGGAGCAATGGGTACTTAATAACTTAATTTATAGTGGTGTTTGTGGGTAGTTAAAACCATTTTAAAGGTGGTGGAGGGGTGTCATTAAAACATCATGAACCATTGGGAGGCTTACATCATGGTCAATTCCAAGATGGCTTGCCAATAAGGTCACCAATATGGCCGCTAATCATGTTGGAGCTAAGATGCTCACATATTTCAAAGAGTGGCACTAGAGGTTTTTTTTAATCTTTTTTGGAGGGTCAAGTAATCCAATTAAGCAATTTATAAGGTGGTTACTTGATTTTTCTACTCTTTGTATGTGCACAGCTTGTTTTGATGGTGGCAGTTAGTGTTAGTTTTTTGGGTTTCATTCATAAAATTTAAACATTGTAGCATATCCTTTATGTTGGGATATTTAGGAATTAACCTTAGAAGTAATATTTGAAGGATTATTTTCGTGTTTGATAAGTAGAAAATTAGCCAGTATTAAATTTAATCATCAATATGTAACCAGTAACCAGGGTATTTTGCAATCTCGGTAGGTGTCGACTAATTATAGTGCTTTTGGGTTTGTATTCCCAATCCTAGAACAGTAACTTCTGTTATATAAATGAGGCTTCCGTGGGTTTTCTTGGCGCAACCTATCTCGACGCTCTGTTCGCCCTGATTGGCTGTGATCCGACTCTCGTTGGATCTCAACTGTCGTAGTTGCGTGGGATCCTAGATGTTGTATAAAACTACCTGTAATTATTTCCCCGGGTAGTTGAGATTTAATCGTAAGAAGAGCACATGGTAGGGCGAATAACAAAGTAAAAATATGTATGATTGACTAGACAAAATAATATTTTGTTAGAATTATTTAAAGAAGCAAGATAGACGACCCGTACGTTGCAAGAAGATACAAGGCGCAGAAAAGAAGTTTACATATACATTGAAAATAATAAATGATTTCATTGTGATTTGAAGGAAAAGTAAGGGAAATACACGTGCTTCCTTGCCGTACAATTTTATCAAAAGAGAGCTGGTCATTTTTCTATGTCTGACCGGCCCAAGTCATCAACTACTTCCCATCGCATTGCAACCCATCCAAGATGGGCCGAGTCTCCTTCACTCCTACCAATTCTGAGTGGTACTCCTCCTGCTTATTCCAGAATTCACATTGGCAATCCAAACCTGTCCAAAAAAAGTGCTTCCGGCTCTTCTGCCTCGCTCCTGCTAACGCAGGTGGTGTTCCTCTTACACATACTGCACAAAACAACCGTTGTTCCAACCCTTCCCAGTGCTCTGAGCTCATCTGTCTTGCTCCTGAAGCTCCGAGTGCTGCTTCTCGGACTCTAAACTGCACAACAGTACCCAACATGCCCAAGCGCTCCAATCTCCTCCGTCTCACTCCTCCGACTCTTAATGGCACTCCTCCTGCAACGAGCATCTCACCAGCGCTCCTGTCCAAGCATAAGCGGTTGGAGCTCCTCGCGTTCGCTTCTAAAACTCTGAGTGGTACGCCTCCTGCTCCAGACTTCACACGGGCACTCCAACCCAGTCCAAGCGCTTTGAGCCCCTCTAACTTAGGTTTTCTCCCTACAACTAACTTCCAAGTGGTGCTGGGCTCCTAGTTCCAGACTTCGTAACCAGCACTCCAACCCCTGTTCAAAGGCTACAAGTATCACTCCCTACCGACCCTGAATGGCAACGAGCTCCTCCAGCACGATCTTCGCAGCGGCACTCCTGCCAAGCCTTTTCGCCCGAGCTCTTCCGCCTTGCTCCTGCCAATTTCGAGATATAGGCACTCTCCTCCTCTTTCCTCAAGACTTCACACCAGAACTCCAACCCCATCCACGTGCTCCGAGCACCACTTTGCGCCTACCCTGCCGATTGAGAACCACTCGCTCGGCACCTGTAATCCAAGCAGCACCTTTAATTCCAGAGCAATCCCACGCCTAGCACCGCCATCGTGTTCAAGCTCTGAGTCATCACTGTCTCCGAGTCACACGAAGTTATCCACTCCAGTCGAGACTTGCTCTTTATTCTACACCTGAGTTTTGATCCAAGGATTCTTCGACCATGGTAACTAGTTCAGGCTATGAACTGGGATACAGAACATGTGATGCTTCTCTAGTTGTAATACATACTCCTCCTCTCTTTCTTTCCTCCCTGCCTCCCTTCCCCCACTGGTTCATAATTCTCAAATAACATTTTTACATCTCTGCTCTTTTCCCGTGTGCACTCTGGGGTTTCACTGTTTTTGGACTGCCCCTTATATCCCTACTACATATAAGCCATCTTCAACCTTGCTCTCCGCATTGGTTTCCTGCCTGTGTACATGTTCCAACCTAACCACTTACGAGCAAAAAAATAAGTTGAACTTCTTCTCTCCTTTTAGTAGCGTCCTTAGCCCCAATTGTTTACTTACATTAGGTATAACTTCCTCGAAAGGATTCCAGGTCACCCTTTAACATCTAAGCTTGGACTCTGACTGCCCATCTACGAGGAATTGTTTGAGGTAATAAACATTTCCTTTGTAATTATCGTTTGTAGAGTATAATAGCCTGCCACGGCTTCCTCTTGACCGGACACATTACCAAACACCTGCGCTGCCCCCGCGCACAAGTAAAACCATGCTTAATAACAACCAGTTGTTGTAATATATGCAGCGCATTTTAAAGTGACTGCAATGTAACTGGGGATAAGATTGAGGCCAGGATAAGAGTACTGTATAGGATTACCTCTGGTGTCATTTTGGGATTGGCCCACGGTCCAATCACTCAATTAACGTTTACCTTGTTTGAATGAATGACTTGACTCCACAAGTATATAACTGGAGACGCCCATAAAATCCATAACACACTGAGTTTAATATGAAGTAACCATATAGCTCAAATACATGATCAGGCGGCCATTATTGGTGGCCTTATTGGCACCATCTTGGATTGACCATGATACAGGCTCTCAATGGTTTTCAGATTGATTTTAGTGGATCCCTTGACCATCTTTAAAAATGGTTGACTATACCACCTCTATAAGTTTGAGTACCCTATTGCGCCCAACTTATTTGGCAGCCATAATTTGGCGCCTTCTTGGCATCCATCTTGGATTGAAACATTATGTAAGCCCTCAATGGTCATGTAATTGGTTTTAAAGGATTCCTTGACCTCAAAAAGATATGAATAGATCCAAAATCCATCCTCCTTGGTTAATAATCATAAATCAAAATTAATAATGCTGATGAAATGGGTATTGGCGGCCATCTTGATGCCATCTTGAATATCTCACAAAACGCTCAAGGGTGCGGTAGATTCTGAAAGCGGACACCTTCGTCTACACAATCAATCATAAAATAACGATATACCAATTGTCCAAGTGCACTGAAAAATCAGTTCTCTCTGCTTCGCTGTGACTAACACGTTTACTAATACATCCCAAAAACATTATAGCACAAAAATCGTGACCCATCTAATACAATGAACACATGGTAAACACTGTATTGTAAGGACAACAATTTAAACAAGTTCAAGTGTTTGACCTTTTGACCTCTTCATTCCCTGGACTTAGGTACAGACTGGAACAACAAATGTTTCGATGGTAACATAATACAATACTATCCTCTAAATACCTACTGCAATAAAAACATGATGTACAATATTTAATACTGCATTAGTAAAATACTGTGGCTTTACACAATAATTACACAATGTGACCGTTTTGACATCTGGTTACATTGATAACCACCCCCACCCAACCACCCCCCACATGTGACCCAAACTTGAATGTTGTTATGGGGACATATATCACAATAGAGCAAATATAATACTACTGTACACTAGGCAACTACAGACGGATTTACCAGTATTACACCATATGACCTTTGCCCTCTGCGTAACCATGACCATAGGCCCTCAGACTTGGCACCCCCTTCTAGAATGGGTCTGTGGGACCTAAAGGTAAGTGTGGCAAAAGTTTGCGCTTTAATCATGCGTGTCACATCTTGCCCAAATTTGGCTCTAAGGAACTGAACTAATAGACGAACTATTGGATTGACTCTCGGGAAGTCCGGGGGGCCAAGCCTGCGGATCTCGCAGAAGAAAAAGAACAGGTCGCCATAGTGCTGAGTTGCGTTGATCCTGATGCCGTGATGCTTCGTTATGACGGCGCGTATAGACGATAAATTTGGTATTAACAAGTGATAATTATTGACAGCAATATTGCTGTGACTTGAATAATCCAGAAGATTAACATTACAGCTTATTCTAATAAAAGGAATGATGACTTGCTGAAAACACTATGGTAATTATCCTATTTGGCAATTGAGGGCTCTAGTCAGTAAATATGTTTACAGACCGAAAGTATTTTAAATATTGTTTGGTCACGGCTTCTTGAATGGTACTCAATAAAAGAGATATGGCTTAATCATGTTAATGCAGGGATTGGCCGAGATGGCCCCCAAAATAAAGGGAGCTGAATAGCTCAGATGGTAATGGACCGGACTCGTTATCCGGAGGTCGCCGAGAATCATTAATACACTAACTCCCTAAATGCATTCAATTGCATTTTTGAAAATAATCAGCGAAGCGGCCCCCTGCCTTGTTTTAGGGGAAATTGCCCGTAGATCTACAAGAAAACCTTTCACTTTTTTGCGTGGTGATCGTCAAATTGTCCTCTAGGAAGCTAGCGACATAGCGTGCAGAATAAGGCGATAAAGTGCCTTAGATTTTGTTGTGCCGAAATACCCGGGTGCCAAATTTCACTCCTCTAGGAACCGCGGGCATACGGTTAACTCTGTCCCGAACTACTCGGCACCCATTGTTTGTTTCGGCAAGTAACCCTGTCGTACGGCAGGGGTAATGGACTAACCCATGGACTCTGCAGGACGGCAAGGTAATCTGCCGAAAACACCAAACATATCCCGGTAGCCGAAGTTATTTGAATAACCTGATATTGATCGGTTCATGTACATGAAATTGCATAACACTTAGTCTGCCTTGATTCCTTTTTTTTTTTGACGTTTTATTATTGAAATTAAAATCCCAACATCGGCCAGCAAATCCCTCGCTTGTCTAAGGTAAAGCGATATCTCGCTTGCAGCGGGTTTTAAACCCCCCCCCCCCCTCCCCCAAACACACACACACACACTCGAAAATTTGAGGAAATTAATTGTTTCGAATTTTGTTACAGTGACAAGACGCTATAATACAAGTTACAAGTTAACTAAGGAACAATATCGAATCCCGGTGTAGAATTATAGTCCGCCGTACTCGAAGTCCGGCTACAACGTCTTCTATGTATCCAAACATTGGTTCTCAAATATGATCCAGGCAGAGGTTTGTACAATGTCTAGCGCTTCACTGACACTCGGCAAGGCCTTGAATGTAATTGTTGCTACGATTGGCAGACCAAGATAGATTCCACAATTACAGGTAGAGTCCTGATTCTGCTTCCAAAATAGCCCCATTCTGAAGGAAACCTAGATCGACGGTTCTGGTCTCAATCTCAATCTAATCCCCATTTAGACTTGAGGAGTAAACTCCAGGTGGAAGATGCCCTTCAACACGGTTCAATACCCAA
>JAMKCH010064833.1:0-21137 GCA_023653785.1 Ophioderma brevispina | reverse complement strand
ACCTAAACAGATTTCTTACCAGAATAGCTATAGATTTCTTAAGTTTATTTTAAATTAAAATCTAATCCTTCTCTTCATGCTTGCTTGTTTGCACTAGAATAACTTCTACGGTGAAGTACTTTCAACTAATCAACTGAAATAATAACGGAAATATGCTGAAAATTACAAATTAAGTTTGCTTCTATTTTGCGTTTAGCGCTCTTCCTTCAATAAGATGCTTATTAAGATGACGATGATTGATGGACAACGTTTACGTTATCCTCGCCATTCTCCACGGCCTGTGAATGGTCATTTGTTGACGACAAAAATCATGATATAGGCAAGAAATGCTGAACTCTTTTAGGGAGTTCACAAGCTGCCAGAAAGCATGATGCTCCGCTTGCATTTTCACACTACCACAATCTTGGACAAAAGTAGTTGGCACACCTTGTGAAAATTTGCTGTTTTACATTTACATGATTTTACATGACGGTATTTACATTTTTGAAGGTATGAAATTGATTTTGTTTGTATCTAATCCATGAAACCTTCCCCGTCCTCATTAATCAATGTTGAGTATAGTTAGGCGCACTGTTACACAATTTCAGGTGTCAACTTTGTTCCGGAGAAAGGGGGACGATTTTACCGTTCGGTAAGAAAAGTGTGCCAACACTTTTGTCTAATTGGTATTAGTGCATGGGGAAAAGGGTGCGTGGATTGTTATTTTTCGGTAACATAGAATGATCCATTGGAGTTACATGAAATTTACATGAGCAAACCCACAATTGAAAATATCACCGAGTTTAGTATTTGCGTAAGAAATTAGAGCTCAGTTAAATTTGACATAACGGTGGTAACATTGTGTTTCAAACGTTTTTTGAACTTCAGATGTGAATATTTTTCTAGTGCACACCAGCTATTACTCCCATTTCATGTAGGTACTACATGGCACAGTGTTCTAACTCGGGTGCAATTCTAGAAATGTACACTGCACACTTTTTCAGACCATAGTAATTTATCTCTTTACCAAAAGAGATCAACGTTGAATAAAAAGTAATCAACAAAGTAGTTCACAAAATGCGGTTAATCAGCTTGAAATTTTTGACACATGTTACATTTTAGATACAAAACACCCAAATATCTTACTCCCTATAATCGTCGTAATTTAATAAGAATTTGACCAAAAAAATTTTGAATTATGCTCACAATTACTTTAATTATTATTAATAACAAAGAAATTGAAGAAGCGACACACGTACGCAGACCTATTTTTGTCAAACATGTTCATACAACGAAAAAAAATAAAATCTATAGTCACTTTTTACATTGCCTTAAAAAAGGAACATTTCAGCTTTGAAGAAATTATTCTGCTACGTATACACCTTCAAGGAATTTACTACAAAACCAATTTTGACACTAATGTCTGACGTGATTACCTTTGAGATCTGGGTCCCTGGGAAGATCTCACAAGAGACTCCAAAGAACAATACAGTGTAAGTCACTGTATCACAAAAGTTTGAAACACTTTTCCAAAATCGTGTCCTGGATTGTTCAGAGCTTAAGGGTAAGTAGAAGGGAATTATCCAGTGTGTCTCCTTTCCATGCCCTCTTTTGAACTTCACTGTCTGTTTAGAAGATACAGGCGTTTTCTTTATCGTGTGTTTTGAATACTAAAGGATTAAGTGGCCACAAACTTTTCTGCGAAAGACGTCCTTCCATTCTTTCGTTTTGTTTTTGGGATCCAAAGTTATACCATTTGTTTTTAATTTTACATTTCATCGATTTCTTTTGAAAAACTAACCTCCAAACTGGATCCAAATACCTATGATTAACGTTTCATACAGAAGTCCAAGTATGCAAATGAGGTATTACAATTGATTCCCTCATGCGCTGTATGATGTTGTGCAGTAACGCTTGACGGAATCAATGGCAATACCTCATTTGCATACGTGGGACTTCTATATGAAACGTCTACCAAACTGTATTCACCACAGTAATTGTATATTAGATGAATGGAGCAACGGGAGGACAAATTTTGTATAAATGACTGGCTCTTAACCACCTGCTTGGGCTCTTTTTGGATGACCAATATGGCCGTCAGTGCCTCAATTACGAAGCCCAGGTTTCCAATCCATTGTATAGAGATCAGTGGTATTCACCCTTTTTACAGTTCGCCATTTGCAGGTAGAGCCTCGAACTGCCATGGCATTGGAATAAATGAGGGCGCTATATAACAATGCTTTCACTTCTTGCACAGGATTCACACCTCTAACTAAACTGCCTCTACTTTCATGTACAAACACGCCATCAAGGAACTCTCATTTCTTCGCTATCATGCGACTGGTACCTTAATATTAGGTTTTCTCAGAAGATCTTGATACTGTCAGCCTGCCAAGCATGGAAATTACAAGAGTTGACCAGCATCCCGGTGAGAAATCGGCACCCGACAAAATTCACCGCCCATCACGGACTATTGAATAGAAGCCTGGCCATTTTTTTTCCTGCAGAAAGAGATATGTATTCGGCCTGAAAATTTTAAATTGAGTGATGGACACTTCTGATTTACATATGCTCCTTTAAGCAGAACCCTAACAATGATATCTAGCTGAAAATTGCAGCCATTTTAGGCAAATCCAAGCTTTTATGAAGGGTCAACTTACACTGTTAAATCGGTTGTTTAAAAACTTGTGTAAAATATGGGGTTGTTAAACATATGAACCTACCAACTAGTTGTGTAAGAAAAAATTAAACAAGTTGTGTAATTTTTTACACAACTTCTGTAAATGTGTACACAAATTTACACAACTTGTTTAATTTGTTTCTTACACAACTAGTTGGTAGGTTCATATGTTTAACAACCCATATTTTACACAACTGTTTAAACAACCGATTTAACAGTGTAGGTATGTGGCCCGCGTCACTAATTCTAACAATGCCTGGCAGTAAAGGTTGGGAGTAATTAGAGGTGTGAAATCTGCAAGACCATTGGGTATGTGCAGAGAGAATCAAACTTAATGCTCCCACTTATATTGCTGGCAGTTCAAAGTTCTCCACGTAAATGGCGAAACCGCGCAAAGAGAGAGAGATAGTTTGACAGTAAGTACGGTTCTAAATGAAAGATATGCTTTCATAACAGGTTTAACAAGCGCGGACACCAATTCAGATTCAAATCACAAGAAATATATTATAAATGGTAAAATAAAAGTTTGGAATCAACTGGATTCGGATAGGTAACCACTAACTGCAGCAGCTGTCATAATTCATTTTCATCTTGTAGATACCTCTAATTGATTTCCTGCCAAAGAGCTCCAAAGGCGTGCCAAATTGATACGATATCCCCATAAATTAATTGTTTTTGTCGCGTTTTTCTGCCAAATCTTTATTAGCTTTCCCTCGGGTGCCCCAGCCACCGAATGATAAATGGTTGATCATTTTTAAAAAAAATTATAAAAACTCCGCATTTTATGAATGCTGTAATTGCATAATTCTACGGACATTGTAGGAAATAATCTAAGGTACAAACATATCCATAAGATATGCCTAATACTGCGCGAACAGCGGATTTCCTTCTTAATTCTACAAAAAAAGGTTTTTTTTAAAAGTAAAACAGTAAATAACAAGCGATTTTTTATGTTTACTTTCTTTTGCAATGCATTCCGACATATACACATCAAAATTCTTCACAGGAGTACCTTGGAAGTGATCATTCTAGTAGTGTTTAAGTACTCACCCACATGGGAACCACAGTCCAGGCCACAAAAGCTGGGGTATACCTAAAGGTACACATGCAGTACCATATCCACATACATGTAGTTTTTACAGACGAATGATTCTGGGTAAACGTTTCATATAGAAGTCCCAAGTATGCAAATGTTCCGTCATGCACTCTATGATGTTGTGTAGTAGCGTAATTTCTCAAGAAATCGTTTGATATCTGTTTTGCGACGGTTCTTGAAACCTTGCGAAACAAGCAAATGGACTACGGCGAATTGGAAAATTCCGCACGATATGCATATCACGTTTCCATATTTTACTTGGATAATTTGATTATCAATTGTATCTTTTTCAAAAAATACAGTATTATATATAAACGCGTGGCTTACCTATCAATAATAGTTGATAGTGTGTATGAATTACACTATTTAACTTACACCTTGGCTACCAGCTCATCACTTAAAGCAATAACAACACATTTTTAAGAGCGCCCCCAATTTTCCGGATATTTTGAGATTTTTGCACAGTTGCATTGCTAATTGACTAGCAAACAATGACTGTGAATGGTAGAGCTCAAAACTCTCTATGTGTCGCAAAAGAAGGAATTTTGTAATTAGAATAATTAATATCGAAGATCTCTGATAATAATTCAACGGCTGCTGGAAACGTCCTTACAACATGAAATAGCCGGGAAATTGCGCCATGTAAATGTCTACGCTCATCCATTAGTTGTTCCGTCGGTTCAGGCAAGTCGAGTTAGAGGTAATGTTCGTGAGGTGGCACTATTTCATCATGGACGGACATAAATTTGGCATTTCCAGCTCCGCCATTAAATTACAATCAGCGATCCCGATTCCAATTACAAAATCACTTCTTTTATGAAAAATACGCATTTTCGAGCATTACCACTTGCAGGTATAGTTTACAAGACAATTGCCAACACAACTGTGAAAAAATCTCAAATTTTGAAAATTGGGAGCGCTCTTCAAAAATGTGCTGTTATTGCTTTAATTTCAACCTACCAACTCTCATCCAACCCTTAAACTCTATTACTCTCTAAGAACAAAGTGATGATTTCCAAAATCGGTGGCTGTAGTGTTATTCATTGAACAACTTTCATGTATTTCATATGTTTTTCCTGCACTTAACGTATCAAGACGTACGTAGGAGGTCTTATATTTCAGATGTTCCACCTTCGATAATTTCTCTTATAATGTTGATTGGGAAATATATGCAGCGAGTTGGCAAAGAAGTCTTCTATATATATAAATTCTTATCCGAAAATAGGTGAAAATATTTAATATTGTAACCATACTTATGCAAACCCGTAGAAACCATCTGAAGCATCCTGAATCATTGCTCAAATTTGAAAACAATATAAAACGAGAGCATCAAGGATGCTGTGGCTTACTCCAGAGGTGCGGCGTTGAGTTGTGCAATGAGGTGAAACAAACCAATTAAGTGACAATTCCCATATCCTAACGTCCCTTAACTGCATTTTTTCTTTTTTTTTTTTTTTTTTTTTCTCTATGTGTCGCAAAAGAAGGAATTTTGTAATTAGAATAATTAATATCGAAGATCTCTGATAATAATTCAACGGCTGCTGGAAACGTCCTTACAACATGAAATAGCCGGGAAATTGCGCCATGTAAATGTCTACGCTCATCCATTAGTTGTTCCGTCGGTTCAGGCAAGTCGAGTTAGAGGTAATGTTCGTGAGGTGGCACTATTTCATCATGGACGGACATAAATTTGGCATTTCCAGCTCCGCCATTAAATTACAATCAGCGATCCCGATTCCAATTACAAAATCACTTCTTTTATGAAAAATACGCATTTTCGAGCATTACCACTTGCAGGTATAGTTTACAAGACAATTGCCAACACAACTGTGAAAAAATCTCAAATTTTGAAAATTGGGAGCGCTCTTCAAAAATGTGCTGTTATTGCTTTAATTTCAACCTACCAACTCTCATCCAACCCTTAAACTCTATTACTCTCTAAGAACAAAGTGATGATTTCCAAAATTGGTGGCTGTAGTGTTATTCATTGAACAACTTTCATGTATTTCAGATGTTTTTCCTGCACTTAACGTATCAAGACGTGCGTAGGAGGTCTTATATTTCAGATGTTCCACCTTCGATAATTTCTCTTATAATGTTGATTGGGAAATATATGCAGCGAGTTGGCAAAGAAGTCTTATTGTAACCATACTTATGCAAACCCGTAGAAACCATCTGAAGCATCCTGAATCATTGCTCAAATTTGAAAACAATAAAAAAAAAAGAAACTTGAAGCGGCCTCAAAAAAAGGAAGCGGGGGGGGCATGCTAAACTTGTATTTTTTATGCTCAAAACAATCAATCGCATAATTCTTCCTTCAGTTTTGAAAAGTGTTTTACGATGTCAGAATTGTATGCATAAATTCTAACCAAAAACTGTAATCACTTAACAAGGGGCTGGTTCCCGCATCAATTTAGTTTAAACTCATAAGAAAACTGCCACTGTGAACAGGAAACAAGTTACATCTAATGATCTCTGCACAACTGTCGAGCAACATCAATCATCTAACTTTAATATCTCGTTTCAAATCTCTTTGTGTTTTTTTGTGAAAGCCAATCATCACCTCAACTTCAATTATCAGATAAGCATAACCCCTCACTTATTCACTGGTTAGTTTTCAAAACTGCATCATTACCCCTTATTACCAAACACTAATTAAGGGCAAAGCGCACATTACAATGTATAGAATTGGTTTTTGGTGTCATCTTCCTAAGGGGTGGGTTTAAATCTCAATCAACGGTTCTGGCGGTTCATATCGCTGCGGCAGCGGCTTTCTTTGGAACCCGCCGGGGTGGGGGGCGGGGGAACCGGGGTGGGGGGGGCTTGGGGTATCAGCCCAATAATTTTTGAAGGTGAAAGTGATATAAAAATTAAAACAAATTGGTCCAGGATATGAGCTATAAAATGGTCAAAAATACCATACAAAATGGGTTTCCAGCCATAGTCGTATTTTTAAAGCCACAGCGTCAGGGGGCTTCGCCTCCTGACTCCACCAAGGGGCTTTTCCCCTGGACCCCCGCCAGGGGGCTACTGCCCTGGGGAACCCCCACCATCAGGTTCCTCAGAACTTTGACTGGGGCTCAGCGCCCCCCCCCTCCCCCCATGTTGAACAATCTTCCTAAGCTTATGGCTTGAACCAAGTTCTATAAAAGTAACAGCCTTGGTATTTCATATTAACTTGCCAACCAAAAAAAACAACAATGGCGGGAAATTGGATAAAGGTCATAACTTTAAAGAAAAGAGCATTTCCTTTAACTTGTAAAAAAACACATTTTAATTTATGATTTTTCACATCTTAGACCAAATCTCCGGGGGGAGGGGGGCTCTCTTGTTTTTCTTATTTCAAAATTCAAACTGAAGCTGGATTAATGCCAATGTTATAGGTACCCCTTGGGTACGATACATGCCCAGTTCTTGGCATAAAACCATACATATTCAGGTTGTTTTTTTTAATTGAGAACCTGCCGGATGTTTGTCTTAGTAAGGCCTGAATATTCTAATAAATACAATAGTGCCCACCCCCAGTCTAAAGTCAAGTGGGTTTTTGTTGCTTTCGATGTCGCGGTGCGATATCACCAATCTAACGGGCTGAGTTCTTGCGTTTCGCATGCATAACACCAAATCGAACGGTCTTTTTCATGACCTACGCATGGTCAAAACAACTGAGCGACTTCCAGACTAAAAATCAGCTTATTAATCGGGCCTTAACGGTATCTGATCATGCTCCTCTTACACTCCTACAGTTACATCACATATTTTCTTGGTTTTGATGGAAAGTGGTAGGTCTATATCACTGGAATCTATTCACCCTTTCCACTGATTGCCATTTGCATGTAAAGCCTCGAAATAAATGAGAGCGTTACATACCAACGACCTTTATCTAAGGTCGTTGGTTTTGTGTAAAATAATCGAAGCCTATCGAACTGTTGTGAAATGCTTTTTCCCCATTCATGTTGCGTCAGTCGAGCTACTGACCTTCACATGGATAAGCGGGTCCTGAGTCGCCGTTGACACCGATTTTCTATTGTTATACCAAAATTCCTTCAACTTGGACACTAAGGTGAAGCCACATTGTGCCGGGCAAATGCAACTTCCTTTTCAATCTGCGGGATCACTGGTGCGCCATCCCGCTATCCATATGTAGAGGCCAGTGGTTGAGCCCCTTCCTTGCAAATGGCAAAACGTGCAAAATGGCGAATAGGATTCCTTGGCTAAAGTAACATGACTCAGAGAGAACTGAAAGAATATGACCTTCAAAAAACCTGCTATTATCATAATAGCTCTTAAAAAACATAAAAGGAAACAATGATGAACTTTTGTAACAGTTCAGCATGACAGCACTGGACACTGTTACTCTCCTCTTATCTTTTAAAGAAATGGCAATTTTATGTGCATGTCGCACCTTCTGAACGTTCGACCCACATACAGATTATAAAATAAAACAACATCTCATTTGCCTTCTGAAGGAAGGTGATGTATACACTGGGATTAACTTTCCCGCCGCCTCCAATTGTTAACGTATAACGTCAGTGCGACGGTTAATCTTCTGACAGTGTTAACAGTATTACCGTAGCTATCACTAAATTTTTAAAGATATGTTGCATTTTTCAAAAGCGATAACTGCTACTGTATCTTTGTTGTATCTTTTATTAACTTGCCATGGCAACTGATTGATTTGATAATACAAGCGTCTATTATACTAATGTTGTATTCCACGACGCTTTGCTTTCATGTCTGAGAGTCTTTTCCGAGTCAAATTCCAACCAATTTCTTGCTAAATCATGTTTCTTCTAAAGCTAAATGTGTCGCTAAGGTATCGTTAAATTCATAGGGGAAAAGTCAATAATCTTGAGTCTCCCTTCGGTTTCCTTACCTTTTGAGTTTGATGAAATTACTTCTTGTTATTATGGTAAGGCACTGGTTTTTCCACTCTAGAGAAAATTGTCAGGTTTTATTTTGTTTTTGTTTTTATAAATCGATGTAATCACTAGCCGCATGCCGACAGTGTTACGAGAACGAGACCCTTGAATTCCAATTATTCAATCACAATAGTAAGGGTTGGCTTCAAAACTCGCGGCGCAGCGCGACTAACTTGGCCGGCCGGTTAATGGTTTGTACGCGGCATCAAGCCCCTTATAACATTTAAAATAATTGGTTACCAATCAAACTTAATGCTGCCGAGATCCGTATCTGTTCAAGATTGGCCTAGTGTTGAATCTGCGCCACGGTCTGAGCAGGTGAGCTACACTGTACTAGTTACGGTACCACCTTCGAAGGCCCGCAGGGCTAAGGGATTCCGTAAGACAGCTTATAACAATGGGTGTATCCTTAGTCCATGGAAGAAAGAAGTCGTACCACACGGTCGGACTTAAGTCACTTATTAACCGGTTCTAACTCTGGTCCCGGTATTAGCGTCGGACTGAAAGTTGGCCGCATGTGGACGCGCACTGATAGGATCTAAATTCTGTCGGCATTAGTATCGGACTTAAATTTGGTAGAGTGAGTCGCATTAACGGTATTAGCGCTTTGATCCGACATAACTTTAAAAGTCCGATAAGCTTATTACCGGTACTAGCTGACCGTAAGAGTGGTCCCATGGCAACTGGCAAAAATCGTATTAAACTTTCACCCAAAGAACGTTTTTTTTAAAATGATTAAAATTGAAGAAACATGTGAAAACCTCGTTACTTATGGAAATCTGTTTTATTCATGCAAAGGAACCTAAACACCATTGACAATAATGGTAAATTAATGTCAAAAATCAATTCATTTTGGTCAAAAAAATGATATTTCTGTGACACCCTACAAAGTAATGCAATGTCCGTCCGTGATGAAAAGTGGTCACGTCCGCTTCATGATCATTTTGGTGAAGATATTTTAATTGATTAAGTTTAAACGTTCATTCATACGTAGTGCAGATCAATATGCCGTGAGATAGCTAATCGGGTTTTTTTTTTTTTTCTAAATTTCTGACCTGCTAAGTAATAAAACCACTTTGTACAATCTTTTTGTCCATCAACGTATGGACACTTTTTGGCAATCCAAAATGGCACACACCGTGTGACAGAACTGGCTTTCCTCTTAGAATAATGTTCAAGCATGATATTAAACAAAACCTTAAAAAGTTTGAAGTAAAAAAACTAAACCAATTAACACAAGGGCGGTTCTCGAACCACAAAGGTCCCCCGCCCTGTCGCGATAGTCAATGAGGGAAATATATTTTAAGATCCAGGGCGAATTGTGATGGAAATAGCAGTTGAATTAGACGTAATCAAATGTTGACGATACATTGACCATACAACACTATTTTGTAGTTATTTGAGCTTAGTGACCCTACTTGACTTGAAATGACCTCACAATTTTCGTTTAGAAATGTGACCACATCCACAAAGTTTCATCATACCTAACCACCATGTTGAGTTAGTTTGACCTTGAATACCACATGACCTTTTGAAATGACCATTCAAAATTTTCGGCAATGAATGCTTACTACATACTACAAACCAACAACCCATCAGTTTTCATGACCATACTACCATGTGTATGAATTTGACCTTGGATGACCCCACATGACCTTAAAATGACCAAAATTTTTGGCACTGAATGTTGACCACACCCAAGTTTCATCATCCTACCACATACTTAGTGATTTGACCTTGATAAACCCCACGACCTTGAAATGTCCTTCAATTTTTGTTGGCACTGAATGCTGACCACACCCACCAAGTTTCATCATCCTACCACCTACTTTGTGGTTTGACATTGAATGACCCCACATGACCTTGAAATGACCTTCAATTTTTTTGGCAGTGAATACTGACTACAAGGATTATAGCAATTTTATCCCATTTGACCTTGAATGACCCCGCATAACCTTGAAATGACCTTCACATTTTTCGGCACTGAATGTTGACCACACCCACCAAGTTTCATCATCCTACCACAATTGACAAGGGCTATAGCAATTTAATTCCATTTGACCTTGAATGACCACGCACGACCTTGAAATGATCTTCAAATATCTCGGCACTGAATGTTGACCACACCCACCAAGTTTCATCACCCTGCCACAATTGCCAAGGCTTATAGCAATTTAATCCATTTTTGACCAAATTTGACCCTATTTTTGACCATATTTGACCTTTGACCCATGCCACATGACCCATCTCCGAACTCATCCGCCGCCTACTTGAGCGACATCTATGGGGTGAAGATGGACACCCATACTTGCTTAGATAAAAAGATATCGTGTTTACAAGGTTTGTAGCAATTTAACCCTATTTTTGACCATATTTGACCTTTGACCCATGACACATGACCCACTTCAGATCCAGGCCAACGCGTACTTGAGATACATCTATGTTTCGAAGATGGACACCCACGCTTGCTTAGATCCAAAGATATCGCATGGGACACACACACACACACGCACGGACGAAGAGCATTTCTATAGGCCCCCTTCGCCAACATAAGTTGGCGGGGGACCAATTATAGTGAAAAAAAGTCCGTCTGTGATATTTTGGCCTTGGAATGTGACCTGTGACCTCGCCACCATATGCATCTTGACATGCGTCAACCACTGACCTCTACGACATGGATAGCGGGCTGCCGCACAGTTGAATGGTCACCGAGTGTCACAACAGTAAGTTGCTTTTCTACCTTGGTAAATGGCGGGGGGAGGAAACAATGCATACAACCGCTGGTGCACATATTCACACCATGTTTGTGTATTACAAAATGCCTTAACTTTGACATAATGTGACAAGACAAAACTAATGTCTGTGACACTCGCACACTCAGACCCGCTAAGCCATGTGTAGGGTCAGTGGCTGTGAACCGACGGTAAAAATAGTTCATGAATGTGCGTAACCCATTTCAATTTGAATACGTTTCGGAGTCACTCAAATGGAATCGGGATCCCCGATTTAATTATTCTAATTAAAAATTTCTACCTTGTGACCCTTTGTCATTCACAAACTATATTTACTAGCCAATTACTAACGTAACTGTTCAAAAATCGTTAGTGAGGGGTTTTCTTTATAAAAAAACGCCTTCCTAACCATAAAAAGGTCAGACAGAACATACTTCTGTGTTCCCACTTTAAGTAGTTCCTACAGAGTGAATATCGCCTCTGTATTTTGTGATATTATCTGGTATATGCGCTAAAAGGTGTGTGAGTTATCGTAATAGTAGGATTCTAACGAGTTGCATGAAATGATGCAGTAACCATCAATGGGATGGTAAGGGAATGCGTTGTGGGCCATAGGTCATGTGGGTCATTAGAGGTCAATGAAGTAAGCCCATGGGTTTGGCAGTGGTTATTTTAGCAAGTGTGGGGTGGCTATACAACTAATTTGGAAGAATGTTTGATATTTTGGTGGTCAAAGGTCAGTAGGTCATTGGAGATCAAAAGGGCATATAGGTTCCATACTTTTTAGAGGTCCATTCTGTGCCATCCATAAGAGTTCTGGGACCAGTGGTTCTTTATAGTATTGTTACTAGGTGAAGCGGAAATTGATTGTGACGATCATGAAAGCAGAGTATAAATAATAATAGGCAACAGTGTCTTGTCTAATTGTGTAAATTGTAAAAGGTGCTAGATAAATCTCATTTATATTATTATTAAGTGCTCCTCGGATTTGGCTATCACTTGGGTTCAGCGATCACCTGCCTTGAATGACCCTTGGGTTTTGCGGTTCCTTTGACCTTGAATGACCCCGATGACCTTGTCAAGGACCTTTCGTTAAAAATTTTTGTCATTACATGACAATCGACCACGCCAACATAAGTTTTTTCTGGATACACCAAAGTTTACCCATGTGACCTCATTTTGACCTGAATGACCCCTGATGACCTTGTGGTGACCTTTAAGATTCTGACATCAACAACCACCCCCACCCTCAAAATTTCATGTCACTTACACAACACCAATGTTACCCCCATTTGATCTCATTTGACCTGAATGACCTCTAATGACTTGTCATACCCTTTAATAGATTGGTGGCACAACAATTGACCTCACCCTCAAAGTTTCATGTCATACACCAACGTTTATTCCATTTGACCTCTTGGACCTTGAATGACCCCCTGATGACCCTTGGATCCACTAACCAATACCAAATTCGGTCTTCGGAAGGTCAAGGGGCACCCCCACCAAGATTCAGGAAAAGCTGACCCTGACGTCTCCAAGAAAATAGTACTGGACCTCCTTTGATTCTGAATGACCCCTGAATGACTTGTCATGACCTTTTTTAAAAATTTCGGCATCAACAATTGACTCACAAAGTTTCATGCCCATACATCACGTTTACCCATTTTGACCTTGAAGACCCAAATGGATGACTTTGATAATAACCAATACAAACTCTTCGGAAGATCAAGGGGCACCACCCACCAAGTTTCACAAACGGACGACCCTCGGTCTCCGAAAAAATAGACGAGGTCAGAACACAACAGCCACAGTGCACAGGACAAACAGACCACCTTGTATGTATAAAATATATAGGTGCAGAGCGTTTTATAAAAAGGTTTAACGTGGGGAAAGTCCTTTAGGTCATAGAGGGGGGGGGGTCAAACTGTGTCACTGACCCGTATGATATGAGTCGTTACCGCAGGTCTTTTGAGCGGGTTTGATGGTTCACGTACTAATTTCAGCAGAAAATATAATTGTTTTGACCAAATGGGTCAAGTTCACAAGGGCCAATTGGTCAAAAGGGCACATGGGTCCAAAGGGTCCATTTGTGCATAATAGTAAGAGTTTGGATCAGGTGTTTTGTTTTTTTTTTTCCTTTAGTTTGTCATAGCATTTTAGTGCTTGCAGATGTGTTTTATAGTAGATTGACCAAATGGAGGTCATCAAGAGCCTATAGGTCATCATTGACTTGGATTATAGTGGTTTTTTGGACTAGGTGCTGAAGGTGGTATGGCAAATGTACACTAACAATAAAAATTCACACCGGGTGACGATCCATGAGGGTGTTTTGAATCAATCCCAAGATTGGACATAGCAGGTTGCCTATACCGATAATGTACTAAATGCATGTCAGTACTTAGGGGATATTTAAAAAGTGTTCAAAAGTTAAGAACCGCAAGACATTTCATAAAATCTGCAAAAAATCCCTAGTACTCTAACGCTTGGGGCTAAAATGAGCGTTATTTCAAAAGTCAAGGTGTTTGTGGTAAGAATAGGATTATTTTTTATGTGTCACATGGGACCCCCATGCGGTGAAATTTCCCAAAAACTGGTGCATTCGTGGGATTGACTCAAAACACCCTCTGGGTAGCAATGCTACAATACCTGAAATGCAGCAAGCTAGATAACAATCATATACGAGTCTCTTTTACCATGCAAACATGCGGTTTTGGTTGCACAATTAATAAGGATATCAGGGGGGTCATTAGATTTACTGGGTTAGCAGAGAAAATTGTCGGGGTCTAGATCGTGTGTAAAAAAAAATCTCCATTAATGTTCGTATGTTTCAGGCACTTTGAGGGAATTTCTCCGATCAAAACAAAAATAGGGAGATTTATTGACAAAATTTCCTGACTCTTGTTGAATGATTTTAGGATTTCTAGTCAAAATGTAAGGAAGTTCTGGCAGATGTGTTCCAAAGATTTACGCTTGTATGGGATATGCTTCCCGCCCATTTTTTCAACCAGTTTCCGCTTTCAAAAGTGTCAAAAAGTTGAATGTCGATCAATCATTTTGGATAGCACCCTCGACACAAAGACATAGGCCTATCCAAAACCCGTCAACAGTAAGGCAAGCATATGGTCGTTGTCTTCCACTCGCACATAATAGAATATAGTATCTCCGTGCGTCAGGGTTATTAAAATATTACGAAGTATGACCACTGCTGTCTCAAGGGAAAACACCCGCTCTTGTTTATCATATTTATCGGATCGAATATTTATATCTAAAACTGATATATAAAGTGCGCCGAAGCTTTCTCAAAGGACCCACTTATAAACGTCAGAACTGGTTTTGAAACTTTTCAAGGGTTGTAGATTGTAGAAACGGTCAACGAGGTGGAACACCGTTCAGACTTGAAGCTACTGGGCAAAGTTGAGACAGCAATGTCCTTTGATCGAAAAATAGCCCCCAAAAAGAACTATGATCAACTCGTAGTGTTATAAGGTTTCTCAGTGTCACCCAAACATATCCCTCAAACAGCCTCCACAAAAATATAACCCCATAGACATAAAACGCAATGTTTCAACTTGTGCCGTCGGAACACCAAACAAAACCCAACTTTTCATCCATCATATAGCCTACCGTAAACACTATCTATGCATAATTAGTACAAAACATAAGCTAATAATGGAAAAAAAAAAGGCTTGCCTTCTGCCAAGGACGATACCACGGTAACGGTACCAAATTTGACTAAGGTACAGGGACTTAAATTTTTGCGAGTTTTGCTTCACAAAAAGTAAGAGCAAATTTTTGGTCTTTCTTCGTACTTTGCTGAAAAATCTGTGCGATGGTGCAAAATACCCCGAGTTATTAACAGAACTTTAGAAGTTGATCTCAAGTAAAACAACTTCTTTTTGGGTCATCCAGTTTTGTTTACACTAATCGATTCCAGTTCAATAACCCTGTTCACTCTACAATGTAACTGACATGAAATGGTTCCCAACTAATAACGACGCCTATTCTGTTTAACACTTGTGAATGAGACCAAAGGGACGTGAGTAGTTGCGGCAAGTCGTAAATCCAGAGCACCAAATAAAAGCATTGCTAACCGAGACTAGATGAAATTCGGGACACATTTAATTTGGATTTAGATAAATGAAAACCAGAGTAACACTTACAGATTATATTATTATGATGACCATTTTACATTGAATCATGTAGTCCAAAACGTGGGTTCTTTAGCCCATTTAAATTTTAATACAGTCCAACAACCGTATCAATGGGCAAACAATAAATTCTGTGGCAGATTTACGACTTTGGTTGATAGTTTGTGTATAAACAGTAATGGTTCAATTGCAAGTCATTAATAAATTCTACCCTCCAAAGGGCCTTCTAAATTGCATTGGCCACAGGTTTGCCGGAGTCCCTGCGTAGCCCCTTGGTAATGGTTAGGGCCTATCAAGTTTCATTTTCACACACAGAACACCTGCTAGAACTGGTTAATAAGTGCACACATAAACCACATGGCATGCAGTAGTAGAAAGACGACAAGCGCGGAAGCAAATGAGGTCCAAAACTTGACAAAAAGACACAAAAGTTACCCAAACTTACTACCGTCATGGAAATTTAAAACAAATTCAACGACCAACACGAAATCTCCCACATTATTGACTCCCACTAGCAGCTGTCCGTCAGAAGCAAATTAAAACGCACCCATCCGTTCCGACTAGTTAGAGAAAATAAGACACGCCGCTCTCGATAAGCAATAACAAAAGAGGTTCTATATATAGAGAGGAAAAACGTTAAGTAATCTTTAGAAATTCACCGTCTCGCATGTTTTGCCGACCACAAAGAAAACCCTAGGAGTACCAACAATAGAAAAGCAATGGCTGCCCCCCCCCTCCGCTCTTTCTTCCAAATACGTGGGTGCCCCGCTTTGCATATACAAATCGGTAGTGATACAAATTTTAATGTATGTGTGTTAGAGAGTGGCAGGTGTAAAACTAGTGTACCTGGATCATTGTGCTTCGATATACTCTTTTTCTCATAATGCAAATGCGCGCTTAGGTGAAAAGTGTATTCATTGAGGCGGCGTTTTTTATTTAAATTCCAGAGACTGATGGTCATTTCATCGTTGTGTGGCATGGGTAGGACAAAATTTACCACCACCCAATAGCACCAAACATCCAAACAACTGATATTTTGGGCGGATTGTTTGTATCGTATTGACATTAATGTGTGTATACCAAGCACCCCAAACACGATAATTATTACGTTTGCTTGGCAATATTCAAAATGTCAGCGCCAGCACGGACGAACTGACTCGGTTTTGAATGCGTTTCACCCCATATCCGGCAAAATAACCATCAATTCAATGAATTGAGGGGGTTTAAAATAAAAAGTAAAGATGTATATGTGTCTTTATTTTTAATCAATTTTTTTCCATATTCATTTATCTCTTCAGCCTTGTCCATGCGGTAGGCTCCATGTGTATCCGTCTCTCAAAACAGTTGCCTTTGAAAACCAGGTTTTGAAGGACACCGATGGAACAGCCGTGTAGGTCGAGTTTTAACGACACTTGGGGTGTTAATTGCGCCAACCAAAACGTGCAAGTGCGGTCCTGACGCCGAGTGATCAATACTAGGAAACCTGCCATGTATCGATGTGAAAACGGACGGTAGTTACCAAATATGGTTGATTGGAAATGAAAAGAAGTTTTCTTCCTTTTGCTTAAAGGCAAAGGTGTTCGTAACAATCATACGCTTGAGTGATCAATGCCTCTGGTGGTGATTTCGTATTTGACATTTTGAAAGCCAGGAAATCGTTCTCTATGGTGGAAACATGAAACATAAATAAACATTTGAGGGAAAACTGGTATGATGCCAAATGACTCTGTTCTGGAGGAAAAAAGTAGAAAACACTTAAATCCTAACAGAAATGTATAGAAATAAAGCAAGTTGTACAAACTAAATTTACAAAATTTGACCATACTGCCAAAGGCTGTATTTACCAACCTGGTAGCGATTCAGCAGTTTGCTTCATAGCATTTACCAAGGATCGATAGTGGGAGGCTAATCCAGAAATAGTATTTCGTCAATCACGCCATACATTCTTTAAAAAAACATATGATCTTACGAGATTTCGGGTCATAAATTTGACCAGACTTATAATCAATTGGAAAATTGGGCGACAAGAAATCTGGTCAACATTACAAGATGTTTCAGCCAAATGCGACGAGGGCATTTGCGAGAGTGAATTGTACTAAGATGCTTTTTTGATTTGGGTTGTAAAACTGCAGTGTGAATCAAAAAAAGATAGGACCGTGATTGGTTATTTTATCAAAAAACTAATTAGCTTGATTAAAAAAAAGGTGTTACATATTCGATAACAAAGCATATTCTAGCTCATTAGAAGAAAAGAACCCACAGCCATTCCTAACCATTCTTATGCCTGTTCTGCCGAAAGACACCAATTTATCCAGCTGTCCACGGAAGGCTGAGCTCTTGAATATGTGCAAGTACCTGGAAAATGACGGGTAATTGAATTGTAAATGAGATTAAACCCGCGAGTTCAAAAAACAAATTAGCATGGTCTGCTGTTGTGTGAAAAAGTCAAAAAATGAATAAATAACAAACTGAAGGTATTTCAAAACTAATTCGGATCTTGGTGAAAGGAATTAAGATCATGGCCTCCATATCCAGATGTACAACGAATTATAGTTTGAAACTTACTTGCAGACCCGTTCTCCGTGAGGTCAGAGACAGTATGCCTTGCAGTTCCCGCAAGCAAACCGAGCACATTGCAAACAGCGTTTTATAGCAATGCGTCAGGAAATTCCTTCAGGAAACTGACAACATGAAGCATCAGGAAAAAGAAGGACTGACAGGTCCAAGTAACATTGCTCGAAGTTGGAGCTGTATCTTGGGTCACTCTCAGAGCTTGTCTCACTCGAGCAATGTTGCTTGGGATCTGATACAGATTTAGAGCAATACTTTCAATCAAAATTGTTGGAGTTCATGTGCGACCTAATGAATGATTGAAGTTTTCTGAGGCGCTCGGCATATTAGAACAACGTACTAAGCTGTGTGTACTAGCTGCGGTCCTTTGCCAATTTTCAATACTGCGGTCATTTATCCGTTGAATTAATGATTCTAAGGGCAATGTGAAAATAAAAAGGGACTTGCCTTTTTGTAGTGTATGTATAAAGTACAATAAGTTAAATAAGTATACAGGTGACAGCACTCACAAACTTTGAGGGGCTTCGTTTCTTTTTCCCCTAAAGATGTGGTCAACGTTGCAAGAGATTCCGCTATGGACATAGGTAGTGAGCGAAGGTGTGTTTAAAACCCTAGCCAACAGGCTGGGCCTTGACTGTGACTCCTATACAGGCAATGTAATTTTGCAAACTATCAAAGTAAGCTTATTTTAAATGTCGTATCAAACCAAATGCATTCGCGGATACGTTCATATGTCATAATGGATATTTTTCATAGGGCTATTTTTCTAGTATTGTTTATATGCTTTTTAGTGAAAAACTACATTTCATTTGGCAGGTTGGCTTGAAATCCCTGGGGCGCACCCATACATCCAAACTGCTATCATTTCAGTCGGATAAGGATTCGCGTTGTTTTTGATTAAATTTACCCTCGTTGTTGGTATAAACGCGCCCCCGCGAAATTAAACATTGTGAAAATATCATGTAACACAAAGACTTAAGGATGACGCGGAGATATTTTGAGGATATATTTTTTTTTGTATTATAATAACAATAGTTACACAGAACTAAAGATAGTAAAAATTTGGAGATGAATGGATTTTTCGTTTGATGCAGTTAACATTTTATATTTGTTCTAGTGTAACAGTGTCATAGGATACTGTGTATAACATTACATTCGATATCCGAAATTTTATAAGATGTGATTTCTACATGAAGGACTCGATTTGAACTGAGCTATCTCACGCAGTGATTAGTATATGGAAAAGCATTATGCAAAACTTGACAAAAAGACACAAAAGTTACCCAAACTGACTCCCGTCACTGAAATTTAAAAAATCAAGCCCAACACGAAATTCCCCCAGTATCTGACTCCCACTAGGCAGCTTTCCGTCAGAAATGCAAATAAAACGCCCGACTAGTTAGAGAAAATAAGACACGCCGCTCTCGATAGCAATAACCATCAATTCAATGAATTGATGGGTTAAAAATAAAAGTAAAGATGTATATGTGTATTTATTTTTAATTATTTTTTTTCCATATTCATTTCTTCTCTTCAGCCTGTCCATGTCGGTATGGCTCCATGTGTATTCCGTCTCTCAAACAGTGCCTTTGTAAACCAGGTTTTGCCGGACACCGATGTGAACAGCCGTGTAGGTCGCGTTTTAACGACACTTGGGGTGTTAATTGCGCCAAAACGTGCAAGTGCGGTCCTGACGCCGTATGTGATCAATACCTAGGAACCTGCCAATGTATCGATGAAAACAGGTACGGTAGTTTACAAATATGGTTGATTGGAAATGAAAGAAGTTTTCTTCCTTTTGCTTAAGGTCAAATGTTGTTCGTAACAATCATACGCTTGAGTGATCAATGCCTCTGGTTGGGATCTTCGCATTTGACATTTTTAAAGCAGGAAATCGTTCTCTATGGTGAAACATGAAAACATAAATAAACATTTGACGGGAACTGGTCTGATGCCAAATGACTTCCTGCTTCTGGAAAAATAGTAAACACTTAAATCCTAACAGAAATGTATATAAAAGCTAAGTTGTAACAAACTAACTTTACAAATTTGACATACTGCAAAGAGCTGTATTTACCAAACCTGGTAGCGATTCAGCAGTTTGCTTCATAGCATTTACCAAGGATCTATAGTGGAGGCTAATCCAGAAGTAGTATTTCGTCAATCACGCCATACATTCTTTAAAAAAATATGATCTTACGAGATTTCTGGTCATAAATTTGACCAGAATATAATCAAATTGGACAAGAATCTGGTCAAATTTACAAGATTTTTTCAGCCAAATGTGACGAGGCATTTTCGAGAGTGAATTGTACTTAAATGCTTTTTGCTTTTGGTTGTAAAACTGCAGTGTGAATCAAAAAGAATAGGACCGTGATTGGTTATTTTTATCAAAAAACTAATTGAGCTTGATAAAAAAAAGTTTTACATATTCGAAACAAGCATATTCTTCCGCTCATTAGAAGAAAAGAACCACCGCCATTCCTAACCATTCTTATGCCTGTTCTGCCGAAAGAACCCATTTATCCAGCTGTCCACGGAAGGCTGAAAGCTTTGAATATGTGCAAGTACCTGGAAAATGACTGGGTCATTGAATTGTAAATGAGATTTAAACCCGCGAGTTCAAAAACAAATTAGCATGGTCTGCATAAAATCAAAAATGAATAAAATAACAAATCTGAAGGTATTTTCAAAACTAACTTGGGATCTTGGTGGAAAGGAATTAAGTATCATGGCCCTCCATATCCAGATGTACAACGAACTTTATAGTTGAAACTTACTTGCAGACCCGTTCTCCCGTTGAGGTTCAGAGACAGTTTGCCTTGCAGTTCCCGCAAGCAAACCGTACACACCTTGCAAACAGGTTATTATAGCAATGGTCAGGAAATTCCATCAGGAACTGACAACATGAAGCATCAGGAATAAGAAGGACTGCCAGGTCCCAAGCTAACATTGCTCGAGTGGAGCTGATTCTTGGGTTCATTCTCAGAGCTTGTCTCCCTCGAGCAATGT
>JAMKCH010064832.1:0-89169 GCA_023653785.1 Ophioderma brevispina | reverse complement strand
TGGCCTTCTGCAATTCTTGCAGACGACAAAATTATATTGCATTCATACTGCCGACTCTAGTTTCAAATAATAAGTACACTGTAGGAACTAATACCAAATAATGTAAATATTTACAAAATTAAAGCACACAATAGTTGTTTATTTAGGGAGGACTGGAAAAGTGATGTTTTTGGGAGCTGCCAGAAACCTGGCCTAAATCAAAGTTTACAGTATTATTATATCTAAAGTATTCACAAGATCAAATGTCAATTAAAGAAGTAGTCATACAAAAAAATACGACTACTGCAAAGTTCACACAAAAAATGTAACTCTGAAATAACACAATCACCTCTGTATAAAATTTCATTAAACGAAAATTGAATGTTGGAATTACTTTCCATTTTAACCTAACAACCGATCAACATCCAGACAGTGTGAGTAAAAAAACCTACATTCAGAAGAACAAATAATTAAAATAGTTACAAATTATTTTTGCTCCAAATGTTTGCTTTGGTTATAAACAGAGAGAACACAGGCTTTCAGAAAACGTTTATTGGTGTCATTTGGACTTTGGAGGAAGAAGTTATGCCTATTGTACTGAGAGACTTAAAAATCCGGTTTGCCGATTTTGAGCAAAACAAGATGCATGTACCATGGTCTTCAGAAGTGATTTGAGTAAAAAATTTTAACAACCAATTATTGTCAAACAATGAAGGTGGAAGGAATAATTGCAGGATTATTTAAAAAGGAATATCCCAGAGATACACAAAAGAAATGCTGGGAGTGAAAAAAAAAATTCATTTCCCAAATAAGAGAGTCAGGATGGCTGGTGTAAGACACAGTTTTACTTTGAATCAGTAAGATTCATGGGTTTTAACCTTACAAGAAACTTGGGAGCCCAAAGTGAAACGATTAGAAGGTTTTGTATTCAGCTTAAAAACAGTGCATAAGAGTTTTAAGTTTAATTCCAATTTATTTACATAAAAAAACCTTTAAGGCTTTAGTTCTCGCCATATGGACGCTGAGTATGTGCCCCAAATAATTACCTTAGAGATGTAAACATAATCTTGAGGCAGTTCATTATGTTCATGAAAACTGAGACATTGATATGAAGTGATTTCAATAACTGAATCTTTAATGATTTGAGCAAATGGTAATAATTTGTTGAAGATATTTTACTTATAAGTATGTTACACAATAGACCATTTTTCAAAATGATGTTTTTGGCAAGAAGAAAATCAATACCAACATAAATTGCATGGGTGAATTGTCTTTGCTATAAGCGTTCTTGTATACGCCGGTGTCGGGGGCCAAACAAATTAGGTCTCTCCGCAAAATTGTGACATAGTTTCTGAAACCAAAGCCCGAAAAGACACCAAATAAATCTTTGATAGCCCTTTATCCCCCTAAACAACCAAATCAACATTCAGCAAAGTACGTTGAACCTTTCAAGAAAAAACTTTCTGAATGTAGGGTTTTATTGACTCCACACTGTATTTCATCACAAGTAATACTTCATACTTATTCAACCTTTTCACAAGTTTTCAAGATCGGTTCCTTCAGGTCTACATACAATTAATTTTGCATTAGACATGCTGTGCCTTATGGATGTTCATGTTTTATTTAAATGTTTTGCTTTCAGGACTTTAAGTATTAGAAAAGTATCTTTTTGATCCATGAAAATAATGATATACTCCCCGCTAAAAAACCGAACGATGTGAAACGTGCTCAAACTGCTGTCAACTGAAACGCGCCAAGCCAGCTGGAAAAATCTCTCAAACTTCCCCATCATGCTTCGTTATAAGCATTACGGACAACAGGGTCAATAGCAAACACCATTACAGCGAACAACGCTCTGGCATTATTTTATATTCACCTACCATACCTACATACCTTTTAATACAGTAATTCATATCGTTCGGATTTTTTTAGGAGGGGAGGATATTAACTATCATGATGAAATATGATTTGAAACTGTTATAAATTACTGGTTTCTACTACTGCTATCTAAATCATCATCGAATTCTACTGCCCGTAAATTACCGTAATTTTACCAATTTTATCACTAATACTGATTTAAGACATAAAATAGTCTAAAAAATCATACTTGAACCATGTTTTTATGTCTTTACCCGTTTTGAACTGAGAGTTTATTCTATACGTATACAGGGTACTTTTAGGTTAAAAGATCGAAAAACAAATTGACAGCAAAGGAAAATAAACAAATCTGTACAATTATTATACAAGCATTACTAACAGTTCAGTCAATTTAGGAAGATTTCTAATAGGGTATAAGCAGGTGAGGATCCAGGGAGGGGAGAGAGGGGCGCGCTCCTCCCGGGTAATTCTGCAAATTCTTGCAAACTCAGTTCCATTTTGAGCTATTTTGGACCAGTTCAGACTTCAGCCCCCGGTAATTTGACATTTTAGAATCCTGGATCCGCCATTGATAAGGGTTCAGACTACGTTCATATACTGCATGATAGGAGACAAACGAGTTAATTTGTAATAATAAAATTTGTTTTTTAAATTTCAGAATTATATGACACCGGGACTGATTGAAGTATTTTATTTCAGCGTACAGAATTGAAGATGAAAGTATTGTGTGAAAGAACAGCTGTTAACCTTTATCTCTAAGTGCTCTGATAACAAAAGTGTCAGTGTATGAAAGTAATAACATTGTTTGTTTAAATATACAATCGGATGTTTGTTGCCAAACATATTTTCAGCATTTTCAGAATCATTGAATTCCTTCATTTGCATATTAATTATTAAAAAAAACAGACTACAGAGTAGTCTAGGTCAGTAAATGTACCAACACATGTAAATTACTAACTTGCAGTTACATCAATATCTTATTTTCGAGTTTATTTAGGGATATATTATTATAAAAGTGAGTAAAACAAAATGTTTAACTTTTTAAAAATTTTTATTGTGTCGTATGTACCATGTATTGATGAAAGAGTCGTAGATTAGCTCTTCTGGGTTCTTTGGTACATCTTCATGGACTGATGTTTATGCCCGATGAAATGAGGCAATGAAGAGGACTTGGCAAATTATTGGAATAGGAAATTAGGATACCAGAATAGTTTAAAAGTTTTGAAGCCATAAAACCTGGCAGTTAACACAAAGGACTTGCAGGATAAGCAGAGAGAGCGCCCTCAATAGTTGTAAACTAGGCTGGAATTGCCATTTGCGATATTGCGTGTCAACTAAGACTATGTTTTCATGAGGTATTCATACTGTCCTCTAAAATTGCCATAACAAGCTAAAAAGCATGAAAAAAAACTCAAAGGGAAGGGGGTTGAGTTCTAAGTTGCAAACCCACAACTATAAATAAGTCATATACTTCAAAATCCACTGAGATTTATATTCATGATATTATGGAACATATCTTTCATGATGATCAGAGTTACTATAACAGAAGGGTCATTTCGGCTACAGTTAGAGCTCCGGGAAAATCTGTTGGACTAACATAATACGAATTCTTGTTGACAAAGTTTTGTTCATGATAACCAATACAAGGAGCTATGGTATGCCCAATGCCACTAGTTCTGTAGAGTAGCACAAAAATATTACTATGTATGATACAATGTTAGTTCTTCTTTTCTATTTTATGCACCCTCGATGGAGAAATTGTTTAAAATGAACTCCCCCCCCCCCCCCCCCCAGAAAACGGGAAAGCCACTTTACAGGGTAGATATATATCATACACGTCAGGCATATCGGCATAATAAGTCTCTTTCGCGTTCTTCGGGGAAAAGGGTTTGTACAAACTAAAAAAATCGATTTCCCATTGAGGCCTACACTTAAAATCCCTAAAACGTGCCATTTTCTTCAAATATGAACATTTCGGTTTTTCAAATTAGGATCAGAAAACTTCACATTTAAAATTATATGATTGGTGAAATTGGCGTTACAAGATGAACGCAATGTCAAACATGATGGGGCGCCTTCTCTTCTGCTGATCCTGCTAAGTCCTTTCAAAGTCATCCACAAATCCCCCTCCAACAGTAAGTACACAGCGGCTCTGTGTCTCATGTTGTGAACAGCACTGCGAATCCACGTGCTTGTCTGGTATGCGAATACCTATTCTCAATTTTTCCTTTCCTGGCGGTAGGTCTATCCTGATATTCGCAAAGTGGATATTCAAAGCCAGGACGGGCAGATGATTCGCAGTACTGTTTCGTCCATGCCAACACAGACCCGACTGTGCTGCTGAAAACACGCTCTGAAGTGAGGCCATGTAGGACTACGACTTCAAAATTATTTTTTCGAATGTTTAAAATGTTTTGGTATCCTTTATTTTAAGCTAGCAGCTCAATGTTTGGACTCAAGTCAATTGCCTACTCTTTTAACCTAAAAAGGCCCGGAGGGCGGATCACCGCCCTCGACATTTTTTTGATTACTGCATGACTTTTTTTGTGGAAGGGCCTGCGCTCGATTTAAGACCATTTTGAACAAATCGGAACCTATGGTTATGACGCGGCATTGCGTAATCGCGCACTGCGTGCGCGCAGAAGAAAAGCTATTTCCCCATTGAAATTACAAAACTAGCGCCGAAATCCATTGTTAGCTAAGGATACAGTACACTATGTTTTATCTTACTTGTTTGATATTTGAGAAAAGAGATGTGGCGCATATTTGATACCTATCAGGCCAAAAAATTCAACTTTTGCTTGAAAAAATTGGCGAAAAACCATGAATTTTGGGATTTTTTTTAGATTTTGCGCTATTTGCATGATGTCATGTTTGACGTCAATGTGGACGTCATACAAGGTATGTTTGTACCTTTTTTTGGCTATCAATGGATCGGGAGTGTCATAGCTATCCATTGGTACCACATATGATAGTTATCATTCCCGTTCCGAGATACTGGCGGTGAGATGGGTCCAAAAAGCCCGGCTCTTTTAGGGTTGAAAAGCAATAACAACACATTTTTTTAAAAGCGCCAAAACTTTTCCAAATAGTTTGAGATTCCTGGCACATTGCATTGATAATTGGTCGTACACTAGACATGTGAATTTTAAAGCTAAAGTTTCTTCACAAAATTTGTGTCACACAAGAAGAATTTTTTTTTAATTAGAATAATTAATGCTTTCGGAGATGTCCGATAATAATTTCAAACGCTGCTGGAAACACCCTTCCAATATGAAATAGGCCGGGAAATAGCACCCATGTACATGTCAACACTCATTCATAGTTGAGCTGGCGGTTCCGGAAAGTTAAGTTAGAGGTATTTTTGTAGGACGAATCCACTTGGTTGCAAGGTGGCACCATGGGTAAATGGAGTTACTGAGCTCACAGGTCACATACAAGGGATACAACGTTCTAAATGCTCAATAAAAATTCAAGACAAAACCAAAAACAAATGTGAATAATTAAATTGCATTTTTAAAACTTAAGAGAAACACTGAACTTGACTTGTAATTTTTTTCTACCGGTACGGCACGTGTACACGATTACTAACTGTGTAATATGAGTTGCTGTATTTTTTTGTATTTTTAATCTTTGGTTCCTTTGTTGTGTGTGTCTTTTGGTGTGATTTTGGGCATTACTATGAACCAAAAAAACTTCAATGAAGATATTGAAATGTCACCCATTCTTCCTAGTCAGAGGAATAAAAACAATGGTAATGTATCCGTAGGATACCATCCAAAAAGTTATAGGTTAAGATAAGTCAACAATAAAATTGCGTTGTGTTTCATTGGTTCTTGTGTGGAGGATCAAATATATAAATTGCTTCATAAAAATAAGATTGTCGCACTATATTCATCTTGAAGAAAAGATTTCAAAAAGCGTATAGTATGCTGTATCCACAGAGCACATAATTAACGCGGTGACGTAAAGCTGTAAATAGCTCAAAGGCACAAAAACAATAGGGTTGTGTAGTTTCAGCCATATTTTCCCGCACGGTTGACATCTTAGATATAGCAAAACTATACCCTTTTCAAAATCCTCGACAGAATGTGGGTGTTGCCGTCCTGAGTAGAATGAGACTAATTTTCAATACTAGGACATAAAAAATTTACCACTGTACAAAAAGATTTTGAACTTTTGACCTATTTTTTATTATTTTACTATTAGATATTGTACAGTCAGTGCAAATTGACTTTTTAACTCTTTTAGGACGGTTAAGGAAGACTTTGTGATATTTCATGAATTTATTGATGCCATTTGGAACAGTTGGAAATTTGCAATCCCCCTTATGTTGACTGGTGACCGCAATAAACTAAAAATTGCCCCAGGGTGCCAAAACTTTGTTTCAAACTAGACACCTGGTCTATTAATTGCAGAAATAAAATGGCATTAGAACGCAGCATCACGCCCATTACTGTGGTCTCAAATGGAGGCTGCCTCTAGGAATATTTCCCCCAAAAATCTGGTTTCATTCAAAAGACTAGTGACTCTTTTTTAAGGAGTTGAGAATGATTTGGCTCGTGGGTTTAACGATGATATCACACAAAAATACGATTAAAAAGTGGAAAATATGTGAAATGACTGTCCTTATGTGTCTAACTTTTTCCTCATACTCAGTAATGTGCCTTTCGAGAATTTGAGCACCCCTACCGACCCCTGTAGATTAACGCGCACTGATACACTCTTAAAAATAATAAGCTTAATCCCAAAATTATTTTTGATGTGAAGTTGGTTACTACGTTTCTGTCTTATGACATGGTTATTTTGCAGTTCTGCATAAAGCTTCTATTATGCTATACGAAACCAATTGTCCCATAATTTTATGGTTGTTGTTTGCCTGCGTGTCTACTTTGGTTGAACAATATAATTTTCATTTGAATTTCGCGTCACGCACATGTAACAGGTGCAATGCGTTGTTCATAATCTTCCTCTTTTCAATAATGTCATTCGAAGAGCAATGAACTTGCAAACACCGGGACCGAACACATGCAACTATTAAAGGTGCAAACGAGAGATTTCAAATAACAGGTGTCCCGAAAAAATGTGAAAATTCTGATTTTTGCACGGGTGTTGTAAAGATTTCTTAAAAAATATCCCCATGGTAAGGATTAAGCTGTGACCTGTTTCTTTGGTACAAACATTTGTAAAATTTTCTCATTTCCATATAGGAGCAAAAACGATTCAGCCTCTGTTTTCTATTGAAAATATAAGCATGTACAAATCAACCTTTTATTTTTTTAAGTTTTATTGCTGTAAAACCACAATAAAGGTAGGGACATTATTGAGACATCTAATCTATATAAAATTACTACATATCACAAAATATGGAGGACTTGAATCTCTCGTTGCACCTTTAAACATTTGCCATACAAGGTGTTGTTTTGTAACATGGAGCTCATTTAATCGGAATTCTAAGCACAAATTGAAAGATGGACAAAATCCATGATATAATATAACATCATACAAATGCCCAGGTACAGTGAGAGGCGATGCATATGAACATGGCAATAAATCAAAAATGACCAACATAAAAGGATTCACGTGAACTTTGTGCTCACTTGTGTGCATACTGGACACATACCGCCACTGGAACACAAAACGCAATTGTAAAATGGCAGCCATTTAATACATTACTGTAATAGGTTATGTGTTTAAAAGCATGTACCCACAATGTCCCTGGGGTACTGATGTAAAATTGCGGTACAAGCGTAGTTTCCAGTAGTGAAAAAGCTGGCCCTTTTCTATATATAAGTTTAAGCAAATTTACAAAATAGTACGAACCCATTATAAAGTGGCTTGGAAATTTCGATCCATTGGTATTAAGAATCGACCCGTTTCTACATTATCTAGGGGCATCGTATACTTAAAAAAACGAAAAATAAACCGAATCATAGTCCAAATTCAACCTGAAAGGACCCATCCTATAGTAGCTCGTAAACAGACCCATCGTGGCGAAGAGGAGAAAATGCGAACCATATGCGGGGGCATATAGCGCATATTGCACCTTTGCCATTCTCCGGTAATTGTTCAAAGTGTATTCAAATCGCTTTTTAAACATTTTATCGAATGGTTCACTATACGCTTTTGTACTGAATACAACATGCGAGAGGGGCGTATTTGGATATATATTTTTTTAAAAACTCGCGCAATGAATGATGTGGGTATGTCATCAACACGTGGACTTAAGAGGTTAACCATGGCCTTACAATACGAATCCATGTGGGCCAGACACGGTTATGTGTTTTTTACAAGACATCAACTTGCATGCCATGGAGTGATTCCAATGGTAACACGTATGTATGCTGATTCTTACTATTAAACATCACGCGATCACTTTGGTTAGCGATCAAGGACCTAGGGGCATGCAGATATAAAGTAATCAATCATTCATAAAAGTGGAAAAGATCTCACAAACCCAATGCGCGTACGAGAAGATCAGAAAAACAGCCTCCTGAACCACCCACCGAATGAAGCCTGCATAGATAAAAAAGGAGAGCGTTTTTATTTTTGTCGTATCACTGGTGCTGTTGAAAATTCACTTTGAATTTTACAACTATTTGGGCAGTCTGAAAACAAAGGTAAGAACAGTTAAACTGTTACATCAAAAACTCATATTAGGTCTAGTATATTGAAATGCAAAGCTAGTTATATTGATATTTTTTTCAATTTGTAATAATATAAAAAGAAATAAGCTCAAGCGGAGACAAATATGACTTAAGTATTGTTATCAAATGTCAATAAGTATGACTGGGCAGGGTGCCCGCAGTCTGGTGTGGTATTGTCATGTATAAAATTCTACGGATTCATTGACAGATTCCAAAGCAATACAATCATAGTCGATTCAAACCATCATGTCACCTCTAGTACTTTTCGAAAGGTATGGGCATTGAATGAGGGGGTGTTACGTGGGTGGAAATTAAAAATTCCACGCTAATCTATTGGAACATGTAGTCCGTTATTATATGCTTAATGAAAGCATTCAAGTCACGTATTAAAACGCAGTTATGGCTACAGTAACTCTCAAAAACATTCGGACTCATCGTTATCATGGTATTTCGAGGTAACAGGTGAATTGAAGTACTGACCTTTGAACACAAAGGAACACAAAAGTGTCTGCACTCTCTATGTAAAGAAAGGTTAAACATGGAAGGCGAGGTTCTCTTAGTTCGTTCATGAAACAGGTGAATAGGGCCACATTATTCTTCGGTCCTCCCCCAAAATTAAAAAACCAGTAAGAAATTTTAAAATCAATGTAAACTTTTTCATCTCAATAAAACGAAATATACTCTATATGGGAAAAACCTCGCTTGGGAAAATCCATAAATAAACCATCAATATATCACACAGGACGCTTGTCATCACGTTGTCAGAGCGCTGGTCCTTTCACGAATGATTAAGCAAACTAGCTGTTATATGGTGGCGCTGTGAAAACTGACCTAAAACGGCCTCCAGGCTTTTTTTTTGCAAAATAAAGCTGCGCGTTTGTTGTTTGCGTCGTGTGGACGGACCAAGCCCTCGTCAGCCTCCTAAAGTCTTTACACTGGCTTCCTGTGAATGTGGGAAAAAAATCATTGATCTTTAAGTTGATGACATATGTTTACAAATGCATCTATAATGAAGCTCCTACCTATCTCGCTGATCTTATCAGTTTGATCTTGATAGTATTTGAGGCAGTTGGCAGTTATAGGCAAAGACTACTCTCGGCCTCTGATGCTACCCGGTCTCACTGTTTTCGCTCTCAAAAGAAGAGCAAGGGCAATATTGCTTCAAGGTGGCAGCTCCTTTGCTTTTGGAATGCTGCTTCCATTTCTAGCATCGAGAGTCAACTACAATGTCATTGTTCAAGATGTCTCTCATAATGTTGTTGTATCTGTAAGCCGCTGTGTGCTTTGTAGAGCGCCATATAAAGGTTAATATATATGTTATATGATTATTTTGATAATATGTATTAAGACGTGTGTACCACAACCCTGAACATTAGTTTATAGGGCTTATGAATTGGAATTAACTAGCGGAGGCCCGCGCTTCGCGCGGTCTCGCTTTAGCTGACGTGAACGGGAACGATCACTTGAAATGTGAAGCGAGTACTGAAACCGGACGCGAGCATGAAACAGAAGCGAACACTGAAGGAGGACAGGTCCGGCTTTCCTGTAGTTCGCAACTAACCGTGTCCTAACATTCCTGTCGTGCAAGAATGCGGATACACACAAAAAAAAGATGGATTTATTTATTATTCAACGTTCTTGCACGACAGAAAGGTGAGGACACGGGGAGTTGGGACAACCGCGGAAAGGAAAATAACGGAAGCGATCATGAAACAGAAGGACCACGGAAGGGAACTAGTGTCCTGTCTTTCTGTGTTCGCAATTTTAACTTCGAAATTTGCACTCGCAACCCGATTCTCACAGGTTTTATGTTTCCTATTTGTTTTCTGTTAATTCCTCCTTCCATGTTGCCGGTGTGAAAGTAATTATAAGGTCCGGCAGGTCAGGTTCATGTCCGGGCGCCATAGACGACAACGGAAATAATATAAAAGCGTGAAACTAATGCTGCGTGAAGAGTCAACTGAACGACTTGCCCTATGTTCCCATTGTTAACGGACTGTGAGACCGGCGGACATATCTCCTGCCACACGGGAGCCCTGTGTTCCACGCACTTCGTTTCTAGTTAGGCCTAAGGGCACCACACTGATGTAATAATTTAAGGTTAATGCTAGAAAAGGTGTTGGAACATCTACTAATCAGGGTATAAGGTTTGTACCAGGGGAAATTAAAGGGTTCTCATTGTGTTTATTGTTCACCGATATGTTTGGTCAGGGGTTAGATGATTGAAATAACGTATAGTCTACCCAACTTGTCAATTGTTTTATAGCTATAAGGGCGAACGGTCTTCAGGTCATCCTGGGGGGAAATCAGATACTTTTTATTCCGTCGGAAATAGTGGAAAAATTATTCGTCGATTTATCTTCACCCACTAAAAGAACTTTCAATTTAAATCTACCTGTGCATTTCAGTGTTTTACTCTTGAAGACAAAAGATGGTCACTCCCAATGACTATGTCATCCCGTTCAGCTCTAGAAAAAGACGTGGAAGTATAATTGGGACGAAATGTATTACTGGGGTAGTACCGGACAATAATTTGGTACGTTTTTCATAGGTTTGGTTTCATTCTTACATTTTCGCCCCAGGATGGACCTTAACAGTCATAGATAGGGGCAAAACTAGACTAAGGGACCCATCCATTAGATGCAAGGTGGGCTAGGGAGTTGGGGGGGGGTCCTGACCAATTTCACAGCGTAACCTGATGAGGAGATGAACAAACTCAAGCTTAACATGTGAAAAAAAACTGAGTTTTTTTATGCCGGTACACACCAAAGCCTTCAAAAGCGTCTAAGCTACAGCTTAAGATTGGTGAAAGTGCATTGCATCCAAATGATAACATCCGCAAAACCTGCGGTATTATTTTGACAAAACCATCTCTCCATGGACAAAGCAGGTCAATAATCTATTTCTGCTGGACCTTTCAGCTTCGTAACATCGCCCGCATTAGGAAATTTCTCATCAGGACACTCGTCATCTTGTTGTCCGGACTTTGCTCCTTTCACGCCTTCTTGGACCAGGGGAATGCCCTACTTTACGGCGCTTACTCTCAGGACTTGGATCGTCTGCAGTCCGTTACAGGCAATGTGCAGCAAAACTCATTTTCTCTGCTTCAAGGACTGGACAGCCCCGTACCACTCATGAAGATTCTCCACTGGTTACCAATCAGAGACCGCATTCAATTTAAAATCTTTTAATGTGTATAAAATGCCTAAATCAACACTGAATCTGCGTCCTGAGTACTCTCAGAATTACTCACTTACAAGTCCTTCCCTTCAACGGGCCCAGTTACCCGATCTGCAATGGATAAGACTCTTCTTCAGATTCCAAGGTGGCAACAAAGTGATTGGTGAAAAAAAGCCTTTTCCATGGCAGGTCCCACTCTATGGAAATAAATTGCCAAGGCACATAAGAGAGGCACAATCACCTGAGTTTTCAAGAAACTTTGATCAATTTATTTTTGATGATTTTGCACATTCTCAGGCTGTTTATACAGGCATTAGTTTGTAGCGCTTTGATCATGTCTTGGATTATAATAAGCGCGAATAAATACTTTGAGTATGTATGTCTGTAGGTATGTTAGGTTTTCTTGGTGTTGAAATTAGGAGTTAAACACCACTCGATTTGCTGCATAATTTTAATTATGGCTGTTGGCTGTTCTGTTTTATTGATTTGTTAGAGCAAAGCAGTTATAATAGAAAGCACAAAATAACAAAATCAAGCATTTCTACTAAAATATTTAACATGTTACAAATATAAACTGAGTTAACACCAAAGTTTGGTGTTAAAATAACACCAGAGGGATGGTCCAGTATTAGACTCACGAGGAAGAGTGTTAAATTAAACCAGTAGTGTCAATTTAACACCCGGCAGTGTTTAAATGACTAACACCTTATTTGTTTAAAATTAACACCAAGCATTGTCAGAGCCTCCATTTTTAAACACTAAAAATTGGTGGTAATATAACACTCACTAACATGGTGTAATCTAACACCAGTGGGTGTGGTCCCGTCTATCACTCAGGGTGGGTGTTAAAATTAACACTCATGGTTGTTACAGTTAACACTCCCGTTTTGCAGTGTGGGCAAATACTTTTTTTCGTAGGGTAAATTAGAGGGTGCTGAATTTCAAAGATATTGGTTTGTCATACTTAATTATAACGTTTACCAAATCTACAGGGGAAGTTTTATCAATGGTCTAATTTGAAAGTGCTCAGATTGTATTAGGATCAATAGAGTTGTCATGTCTAAGCACTAAAATGAATAGATTCACCAATCCTATGAATACCAATAACTAAATGTTTAAAGGACAGACAGAGTGTCTCCAAAAACGTTGTGCAAGCAGATAACATCATTCGCCAAACCCTGCAACCTGGGATTTCATCCCATGAACAATCCACCTACGCAAAATAGGACGGATTGTTAAAGGCTATCCGGTTTTTATCCATTCCATTGGGATTTACATAGTTCATAACTTGCCCCATTCCGCTGTCGGTGAGCGATTTCCAACACACTGCAATGTAAGGCTGTATCATGTCCAGACCATTAAATATTAACACAAAATGCACGTGGTAATTAGTTTTTTTAGTAGATGTAGGCATTTGGGGGAAATAATAAACACGCAGGCCCGTATTCCAGAAACTTGTTTAGCTAACGCAATTTTAGCTTAAAAATTCCGTAAGTTAAAATTGGCGGTTTAAGCAAACGCGGTTAAGTATTTTTAACCATTTGCTTACTTAAACGAAACTTTAAACACAAGTAACGATCGTTGTTTATTTAAAGCCCGTAAACGATTGAGTGTGTAAAAGGCCTTTTGTGTTTAATGGTTGAACGCACCAAGTGTATCATGGCTTTCCGTAGCGTTTAAGGTTGTACACCAACTGGACGATAATGATGTGCACCATTGCTGTTGTCAACTGTACAGTGCATGAGCCGTGCACTTTACAAACACACACAAAATACTTCTTAAACTAGCCCCGTACCTAGTTTAAATTTCACGCATTTTGGCGAAGTAAACTTACGTATAACTTTAACTCCTTTCTGGAATTGCGGTTTACCTTAAGCGATAACGGTTCATCGCACTATAAACGTTCGCTTAGCGTAAATAGCGCTAACCACCTGTTTGAACACGGCCGCATGATTACGCCTAACAGTCGCAATTCCAAAAATAATGATCAACACAAATCAATGTCTAGTTTGGTTCTCTCCTCTCCATTATTTTCATGATAAATACATTTGGGCTAAACATATACCAGTTCATTGTAAATTAAGTGGCACTCTTGGTTTTAATATCATAGTCACCTTTCGTTTTACAAGAAAAAACTTAACTCGCGTCGTGAACAGGAAAGTCCTTTGCTCTGCCGTAGCCTGTATGCCTGGCAATCTTTACCCAGACCCAAGGTTGTAATGACACAATAGATTTTCTTGTTATTTCCTGTCTTTGTCAACGTTTTATAAATCACACAATGGGACGAACTATCCAGTCATTTTCAGTGCACTACAGCTAAGAGGACACACCTTATTTTATGAATCATTTCACTACTTTAACAATTTACTTGAATCTTAGAGTTTTATAAGCATCAATTGCTTTCTTTGTCTGTTTCAAAACAAAAAAAAAAAAAAAAAAAAAAAGAAAAAAAAAAAAAAAAAAAACCAAACAAAAAAAAAATATTTTACCGATTGACTCCGGCCCGAACAATTACATTTCCAATAGATAAACCCCGGAATTGTGTGGCAGCTCAAAGTTGTTATTTTTAAAATTATGTAAGATTTCGTAAAAGATCAGCTCTTATTATTAGTAGCTATCACCTTCAGGTTATGTAGGTTTATCATTTACTGACTATGCACAATTGAGCCCGTCACTTCTGATGTACCGATAATCACTAAGGCCCGTATTCCACAACCTGATTAACTAAAACGCGATTTTAGCTTAAATCGCCGGTAATTTAAAATTTCAAGCAAACGCGTTAAGTATTTTTAAACCAATGCTTGCTTAAACAACACTTTACACCGAGTAAACATCGTCCTCATTTAAAGACGCTAACTTGAATTTATAAAAGGCCCTATTGTTTTAATGAGTTGAGCGCACAAGTGTATTGTGGCTCTCCGTAGCGTTTAAGTTTAACACCAACTGGAACGATAATGATATCCACCATTGCTGTTGTCAATTGGACAGTTCAATGGCCGCCACGCTTGACGTAAAACCCGAAAAAAACCTTAAACACTTCTTAAACTAGCCCTGTACATAGTTTAAATTTCGACATGCATTTTAAAGTTGAGTTAGAAAATGCGTTAAACTTAAAATCTTTTCTGGATTGCGTTTACTTAATCGATACGTTTATCTCACAGTTAAACGTTTGTTACTAAAACGCGCTAAACACCTTTTTGGAATACGGCCTAAGTGTTTAAATCCCTTGATGGGTGAAACCAGATCTTAATAACTCGAATAATCCGTTTTCATATCTCTAGTTTACTTAGGTGGATTACCATGGTATTTTGCACTGATTGTGTTACAAAGGTATAATTAATAGCTCATTTAAAATGAAATGCCTAGGTTCAAGGTTTCTGAGAGAATTTGAAGTTCTCTGCTGTACAACTTTGGGGGGGACACCAAGTTACATACCTGTACTGGGAGGTAAAAATGGGAGGTTATATGTACGCGCGTGTGTGTTTGTATTTACCAAAAGTTTCAAAATCAAAGCATGGAAAAATATTTTTAGAACATATGGGAAGGGTCAAACATTCGAAAAGTATTACGCAAGGTTCGTCCATGTTCCAATGGTTAAATAAGGTATTAGATTGCCCATCTGCAGGTTGTATAGTTCAATGGCTATGACGTAAAAATAGGTTCAAGGTCACTCCACGCTGGTGGTTAATTTCAGGTTCATCCGTCTTTGTTATAACGAGGATGTCAAATTATTCGTCAGACAAAAGCTGAGTTTTTCGTTGGTTGCTAATCACCTCGTGTTTTAAGCCATCCGTTATCCAATATTGTGTTTTGAAATTGTGAATTAGCCATACAACCTTCATGTTCGGTCAGGAACCTGGGCGTTATCCTTGATAGTCCAATTTAAATTGTCGTGATCATGTTAATTCTCTTTGCAACACATCAATTTCCCCATTCGTAATCTCTGGCGTATTAGTCGCTTGATCACCAGGAGCATGCCACCATGCCGTCAGGGGACTGGTCCTATCCAGGCTTGAAATTACCAAATTCCCTTATGATTGTTTGGCGCCACGTCGATCTTAACCGCCTTCAACGCTCCAAAATAAGGCCGCCTCGTTTGGTTTTGCATGTGGAACGGAACCGTCCACTGCCTTGTCTTGATGACAGCTTCATTGGCCCCTGTTAAACAAAGAATTTTGTATAAATTGCTGTTTCTATTTTCAAATGTATTCATTGCAAGGCTCCTCCATATCTTCAGAACCTCATTCGATTTTATAATGAGCTCTTTGTGACTGAAACAGAACCCAACTCCGCTCTTCTAAACGATACCACCCTGCTTTTGGTTTCCACGGGTCGAAACGTAAGGCCGGCGACCGTTCCTTTGTTGCGGCTCCCTCAATTTGGAACGGTCTCCCTGTTGATCTAAGAGAATCTGTGTCTGGAGCCTGTTTCAAACGTAACTTAGACAACACTTATATCAGTCTCATTGTACGTTTGCTTTGGTGTTTTCTCCGGCTTGGTATTTTGTGTATAGTTTTTGTATAAGGGATTTTGCATCTTTCTCTTTTGTAAATGCGCTTGTGTTTTTGTAGAGCGCTATATACATGTGTTGTAAGAATAATAATAATAATAATAATCCAGATGATGCAATTATGTCGTCTGGTACAGGAAACAAAAATATACTGGTTGCACTTTAATGAGATTTTCTTGCATATGGCAAGATGTTTCTTGGGGTTCAGGTCTGTGGGAGTCACTAGCCATAAATTTGAAAATATCCTTTATTAAGAAAACGAATCTACAAAATTTTCTTATCTAGTGTGACAAACAGTTTGACACATTTGGACACTCACTCTGTAATTTTTACCCCAGGGTAACCTTGAACTTGTTATGTGCCTATTGTACTAACACTAAATCTATGTACATCATAAGGTACAACATACCTTTTGGAAACCTTACGAGTAGGTCCTACAAATGGGTGCACTTTTTAAATCATTCGAATTCTGTTTACCTCTTGTTCACCTCTTATGTTCCATAAGGTTGATATTGAGAAACTTTTAATATATTACACGAGAAAATTGTTCCTTTTGCAAAATGTTTGGATCAAATCATCACTTAACAATAATGGCGCGCTTGCTATATTGAATCTTAAACAAGGCGACCACTGCTAAGATGCCCCTTTAATCAAATCCCTATCAGCAGATTACCGGTACTTTCAATTATTGTCACAAGGGTATTGACATCGTTGACGTTGAACTTCCAGAAGCAACCATGGCACTTTATGCAAAGCTATTCCTCTTCGTAGCTGCTACAGCGGTGATCATAGTTTCATCTTCAGCGCTAGTAAGTTTTATGAAATTTATTTAAACATTGTCAAAAATACTAAAATTGCGATGTGGTAAAAGTATAGGGCGCTTGACAGGAGGTCAATAGTTCAACTTGGCAGACCTGTCCTCAATCAAACTTTTTCCAATTCGCGCACATTATAAAAAATAAAAACAGTGATATGGAGGAGCTGAGTAAAAGGCCACTTAGGCCCGAAAGCACTCAACCCTTATAACAAAATAAACATGGAAAAACAGGACATCTATTCCAAAGAAAGAAACGAAACAGGAACAACAAGAGAAATGATTACAATTATTATATTGGAGAGATAAGGTTTTCTTTAAAGTGGTTTCGAAATGTTTTACAGAATTTCGATTGTTCAGACATGTTGTAGAGACCACCAGCAACAACCCGAAGCATTGCAGAGCACGCAATAATAAAAAATAAAAAAGAATCCATCCAATTTTAAGTTACCTTCCATGGAAGGGCACTATTATCAAATTTCAATCAGTCAATCTCTACATTCTGACTCTGATATCTTTTACGAACGCGGTATCTTCCCAATAGGTTTACTAGTTTGCCGTACAGGCAGATGCTAGATAATAGATAGAGAATAGAGAGAGAGAGAGAGAGAGATGAGATAGAGGGAAGAGAGATATATATATATCTATATATATATAATATTATACTATATAGCTACTATATAATAAACGTTGAGCTCTATAACTGTCTTTCAGTATAGACAACTCTGGGTGCGTTGAAATGCTGCTTGACACCATTAGAATTATAGGTAACTATGTGGAATGGTGTCTAAGCCGCATTTTCCCCCCATCTCCATCATTATTATATATATATATATTATATATATATTATATATATCATATAGATATATTATAATATATATATTTACACCGTGGTCTGTGTTGTCTTGTTCTCTCTGGCCGCCCCTATTTTCTCGGAGGAACGCGGGTTTGCACGTGACTTGACACGTGGGGGGTGGGTGCCATTGAACGTCCGAAGACCCGAGAGTTTCACTGGTTAGTGGAATCAAAGTCCTCAGTGAGTCTTCAAGGTTCAAAAAACTATTTTAAAAAAGTAGTGCAAGTTTTAAAAAACAATCAGGTGATCGCGAAACCCGGGGACCAAGTATCCTGTATGACATCTCACGGATGTCAAAGGTCAGAAATAAAAATATAAATGAGGCTTGTGCACAATTGATCAAATATAGATATAAACAGATTTAAGATTTTTTCAATCAGTTTGGTTCAAGAATTTGGTATGTCCAAAACAATATTACGTATACTGAAATTACACACAATTATTTAAGATTATGATACTTAGAGTCCTCAGGTAATATTCCATTGGAAATTTTCTCAGTCCAGAAGGGAACTTGTCCAAGCAGTTAAGACGACAAGGTTGAAACAAGTCTTCGACGACACTTAATATTCCACAGTAACAAAATCCAGGTTATTGTTTTACCACCTCAGTCTGCCGCTAATGTCCTCATTTAGGGACCACAAACGAAATCTCTTTTTGATTCCAAAACTGAAGATCTTCTGCTTCTTTAAAAAAAGATGACAGAGAAAAAACTAGGATAATTTCACCAAAAAATGCTCCCCAATTAGGGGTATATAAGTTTTAATGAAAATGGTTCCCGTTAGGGGTTACTTCAGAACCCAGGAACGGGCATGGGGTACTCAACAAACCCCCTGAGAACCCCCCTCCCCGGGCACCGGAATCATGTAACCTAAGCGTATCGTAATGTCGATAGTGATTATTTTATACCGTATAAAGTAATTTAGGAATAGTGCAAAACAAAAACGAGAGTGTACTCATCTAACACATTGTTTATGTGTGGTAATATTCGCATTATTGTTTGCGTTTCGTGTTGTCTGTGTATTAAGTAAAGAACCAGTGTCTAAGGTGCATTTGGTCTGGGTGGAATCGAATTGCAATCTTCTAAAACAAGGATGCACCTTGATGGCACTACTGATTCGCGGTCCTTATCAAATCAAGGAGGCCTATTGGGAAGACGGTGGGGAAAAGGATCTGGTAGTTTTTTTGTTAACTTTTATTCATGACGAACATAGCATTTGACACATCTGAAAAAAAATTGTGCTATCAACATTCCAAAGTGTAGATGAAACGAAGATATAGATATTAACTAGAAACGCTGTTCCCTTACAAGTTAGGCGCACTGATCTCTATCATCTGGATATTTAATAATCACTGGGTTCCATACCTGAAGCCACTGTCGGCCCTATTGGGAATCCAAAAGAGCCCAAGTAGACTCGGAGGTATTTACACGAAATGTGTTCACATGAAATGTGGCTATTATATAAAGAGAACAGAATCAGCACAAATTAAGTGAGGATCAGTGATTTGAATTGTTAGGGTTAAACCTAAACGCATATTTATTCGTTTTGTGGCTCTTTAGTGGCAGCTTTCTAAATAGTAATACTGGTGTATACAAATATTGAATGCCTTAAGGCCCGTATGCACAAAAAGTTAGCCAAGTCCAACTTTAAACCTTGGCTAAAGCTGCCTAAGTCAAAATGAGTTTTGTCCAACCTGTGGAATTTATATGCTAAATTGCTGGCCGAATTGAAAATTCAGGTCATTTTGGTTTGGGACACGGCAAAATTGCGTGTTGTGCCTGATACTGTGTACTACGTGATTACACGATAGGCAGCCTTTGTCCACTTCTTCGTTGCTTGGGCTTCTGCCGCAAGCGGCGATAGCCTTCATTAAGTCATACAACGGGGGATGCCCACCGTTCATGCAAATGACTAGTTCTGGCGGTTTATTTTATTTCATTAACTGATATTAAATTGCATACCAAATGTATTGGCTGCCATATTTAAGAAAAGGAACTCATTGAGATTTTATGGAGGATAATTTTTACAAGTTGATAGTGAGCTATTTCAAATTACTCGTCATTAATTATCGGTGCGCGTTGTAGGTGGCTGGCGCGAAGAATGGGTTTATATAGTAGTTTATATTATTATTATGTAACGTTTAGGCCGGCTGTAATTCACATTCATTAGCGAATGGTTGACCCTTAGAAAATGCTGATAGGACATTCGCCGATTGAACGGTCATTATCACACTCTGCTCATAAAGGGACGTTGCCTGTGACCGTCAGAAATATTGAGAAACTAGACAGGGTTGTTGATCATTGGAAATTTGTATACATGTGTAGAAGATGCATAAATTTTCCCAAAATGTGCAATCGTAAGAATAGGGGTCGCAAATAAACCATTCTATCATGATGGTACTTTCGTGTCAAAATCGGAATTATTGAGTGAAGTAAGGTCAGAGGATTTACGGCATCGTTCCGTATCTAGTGTTTCTCTCTTTGGCCGTTCTTTTCACACCCATCGCTTCAGTTTCAGTTTGACAAGTATCTTTCGAACTTATGTCCTTCTAATCATCTGTTCCAAAACCATTTTATCATAAGCCGAATTTTTGTTATGGGGCAATCCTGAAGGTTTAACCTTTACTCGTACATATTTGGAATTCTTGCATTGGTTGTATAAATGTGTGGCGTTTTCCATAGCATTTAGAGTCAACCCTTCGAAATTTTGACTGTTACCGCATGCCGCCTGGTTTAAGAGCCCCGATCGGCTGAATGTCTTACAACACGGCACGCTATATAGTGCTCATTAAATTATGTTTGTACCTGAGTCCGTCGGCCCTCATGTCATAACTCACAACCTTGCGGAGAGTCCATAAACGTTTTCAAGACTGAATGATTTAGCGGATCGTGAACGAAATATCACCTAGCTTCAACGGCGAAGTTTTCATATGGGTGACATGATCGGTCGGGGGGGGTGAGGAAAATAATAGAATACAGCCATTTGAACTTAAGGTCCATATGTATGTACAACCAAGTTTATTTCAGCAGTGGGTTTTCCATACACAACATGTGGTCACATCCAATAGTGACAAATTACAATGTGTCACATCCAAAGTCACAATTCGAATGTGTCACAATAGTCACAAATTATAATGTCACAATATGTCACAATGGTAGATGACAATGCATACAAAAGCAGGCGCTTCGCCTCCCTGTTTCTGATATCTTGTAGGGTGGAGCAAAGCCTCTGTTTCTTGATGTCTTTGTAGGGGACGAGGGCTTGCCGTCAGTAAATAACATCAAGTGACCATACAATATTATGTAACAATGCATGCTACGGCAGGCGGGGCCTCGTCTCTGTTTCTTGAATATTTGATAGGGTCAAAGCCTCTGTCTCTTGATATCTTGTAGAGGCTAGCCTTCAGTTAAGAACATCAAGTGACAATAAATATTATGTGACAATCATGTAAAAGGCAAAATCTCATCACCGGGCGGTTCTCGGCGTCTTGTGGAGGGTGAGGACTTAGCCTTCAATAAAAAATAATTATCAATGATGTGACAATGCAATATGGGACAATGCATGCGAAAGGCAAGCGCCTCGCCTCTGTTTCTTGATACCTGATATCTTTAGGGGCGAGGCTTAGCCTTCAATAAAAACATACCACATTGCAATGAATATTATTGCATGTGACAACGCATGCGAAAGGTAAGCGCCTCGTCTCTGTTTCTTGAAATATCTTGTAGGGGGCAAAGCCTCTGTTTCTTGATATCTTTGTATATGGGCGAGGGCTTACCTTCAGTAAATAACATCAAGTGACCAATAAATATTATGTGACAATGCCTGTAAAAGGCAAAAATCTCACCGGGGTTCTCGGCGTCTTGGAGGGGAGGACTTAGCCTTCAATAAAAAATAATTATCATGTGACAATGCAATATGGTACAATGCAATGCGAAGGCAAGCGCCTCGCCTCTGTTTCTTGATACCTGATATCTTGTAGGGGGCGTCAGGGCTTAGCCTTCAATAGACAAATACCACATGGCAAATGAATATTATGTGCATGTTGACAACGCACGCTAAAAGGCAGGTGCCTCGTCTCTGTTTCTTGCTAGCGGTTAGGGGCAGCCTCTGTTTCTTGATATCTTGTAGGGGCGAGGGCTAGCCTTCATAAATAACCTCAGTGACACTAAATATTATGTGACAGGCATGTAAAAGGCAAAGGCACCTCACCGGGGTTCTCGGCGTCTTGTGGAGGTGAGAACTTAGCCCTCAATAAAAAAGAATTATCATGTGAACAAATACAATATGGGACAATGCATGCGAAAGACACCGCGCCTCGCCTGTTCTTGATACCTGATATCTTGTAGGGGCGGGGGCCTTATCCTTCAATAAACAATAGCACGTGGCAACAAGATTATGTGGACCTGTAGCGAACGGTTAACAGGGATGTGCCGGTGTACACTGCATCTCTGAGCTCTGTCCATTTAACTCATTTTGACATGCTCAGACATTTCCTTGGGCAAATTAATTTCATTTTCACCTTTTCTTGGATAACACCACTGACTTGTTTGATGCTACCTGTTGCTGCATTCCCGCCCCTGATTAGTGCTATTTTTGTTGATTTTACATGGAATTTTGTTAGCTACAATCTTTGACGTGGTACTGTATATTGAATTCCATATATGCAGTTTTGCTATACACTACAGGAAGGCCGATGGACCATGTTGATGTGGATAATTCTCAGCATCCAATTATGTCCATGCCTACTTGAATCACCTAATAATGGAATTACAAATGTGAGCACTCTTACTCTCTCGTGATTGCCTATTGGCAATCAATGATGAAGTCAAGCTGACGAAACCTGTAATATTTGCCAGTGAATTTGTTCAAATCAATTTGTTCAATGGGAATATCCCAGATTAAGCCAAACGAAGGAAGAAAGGAAAACAGAAACATCAATAAAACCATCACTCTCAGCCCAATTATGGACTATCTCCGGTTACGCTGAACTGTCAAGGTGTTAAAACTAAAGCTACTAAAGGAATCATTTTCTGAGCTCATTGCTGAACACAATATGGGTTATTTTTGCCTTAACTGAAACGTGGTTGTATGATGATGACAGAGCTGATTTCTATTTGAATCACTCACCCTCCTGGATATGACATCATTAGTGTTCCACGAGGTGGTGGTGATCCTCATGGAGGCCTTGCCGTCATTTACAAAAAGAATCTTACCATCGTTTCAACATTTTCGCGCATAACTCCCAATTCCAGAGTTTTGAATCATGTGATATTGTATTCTCGACTGGAACTATGTTTTTTCATTGGTTGCTATGTATAGACCCACTCCATCTTAAGAATAAATTGTATTCTAGCGTTATGTTCTTTGGATGATTCTCTCAATCTTTGCAAGATTAACACCACTGCAAAGGAGAACTCGGGTTGTTGGTGACTTTAAGACATACATCTGGATTTGCAATGACCCAGAAACCATCAAGTTTAAAGATCTTGTTGACTCTCTTGACTTGAAACAGTTTGTGGATAGCCCAACTCATATTCATGGGCATACATTGGACGTCTGATTTCGCGTAATGTGGATTTAACATTGTCAAAAACGTTCGCGTTCTTGATCTTGTTTCTGATCACAATCTCTACGCTTTCAATTCTTGATATGGAGAAACTGCCTCCGGTGAATGAGGATCTATTACCCGTAAGAAATATCGCTCGATCAATATGAGTTTTCTTTCATAGAGGATTTATCTTCATCTGAACTGATTGTACTCCATCTTGACAACCTCAATGTATTTTAGTTTACCAATCTACTGTGTTTTAACAGGAACTCCTCGATAAACACGCACCTCGTGTGCTCAAACAGTTGTGATGCATTAATCAGCTTGGTTCTCTGATTCATTGCTCCTTGGCTAAGCGAAATCGCCGTAAGGCTGAGCGTAAATGGTTGGGCTAGTAGTCCACCAAAGACTTGGAGATATTTAAAAAAGTAGAAATAGCTTATATTTTCACTCTTTAATGCCAATTGGCTCTACCTGATAATAAGATCCGTGACTGTGGAAATGACGTAAGCGGTCCCTGTTCCGTACATCAATGAATTCTTCAGAAAAAGAAGCCTTCAAAGTTACCTGATCACACCAGTGCAACTGTGCAGATCGATTTGCACTTATTTTTGCCACAAAAGATCGCAGAATATCAAGACGGTCCTTGCCTTTTAGCTCAGCTGTTTCTCCCGGTACATCATCTGGTCTCTCATGGGATGCGTTTTCCACAATTAGTGAGAAGGATCTTCATGAAATCATCACTAAAGCGCCAGTCCCATCCTGTATACTGGACCCGCTTGCCTTCATGGATGGTAGAAGGACCTTCTTGCATCTGTGCTTCCAACCATGACGCCATTGTAATAACTCTCTCTTCTGGAATTGTTCCTAACATCCTGAAAGAGGCTGTTATTACAACCCTTTGGTGGGGTGAAAACGGCAATCTGGACCACAACACATGAAAAATTAACCGCCCTTTAGTAACTTGCCTTTCTGTGGTTCAGAGAAGTGCGCTTGAGCGTGTTGTTGCCATGCATTAACTGACTATGTCTTTAAAATCTCCACGAACCACGACCAATGCCGCGTACAAGCAACATCATAGTACGGAAACAGCACTGATAAAAGATCATAATGACATTCTCTGGTCAATGGAACGGCAAGGCGTTACTATACTAATCCTCCTTATCTAAGTATGCCCTTCGACACTATAGGACCATGAACTGCTATCATCGCCTTGATTAGTCTGCTTGGAGTGCATGAACACCTCTTAAATGGTTCCGTTCTTTTTGTCTGGACGATCACAGCGTGTTTCATAAATGGACAGTTCTCGTCTATCCACCTTTTGTATATGGCGTTCGAAGGATTCGGTCTCGGACCCCTAATTGATTCTCGGTCTACATTCTGCCTCTTGGAGATCTGTTGCGCAGTTCGGTCTGAGATACCCATAGATTGCTGATGACAACAGGTCTACTTTTCTATTTGTCAACTTCACAAAAAGGTATTGATCTAGCTGTTGCTAAAATTTGAATAGTGTTGTTAACGAAATCCAGTCATTGATGTCACAGAACTTCCTTAAATTAAATGCGGACAAGACTGAAGTTAATGGTTTTGGTTTTAGAACTCAATTTCAAAGTTCCATCTTCCCTCTATATTGTGCTGGTATAAGACATTCCTGTTCAAAATAATCCGGTGAGAAAATCTCGGCGTGATGTTTGATCCGGGTTGACAATGAGTGCTCGAGGTGGCTAACATCATCAAGACCACCAATTATCATCTCATGAACATCAGCACAAGCACGTAAAATTCTTCACTGACGCTTCCAAAATCGCAGTCACACATCCTTGTCGACATCACTTTATACACTGCAACAGCCTCTTATTGGAATTAATAAGTCTCTGCTTTCACGCATTCAAAATGTCCAAAGGACTGCCGCGAGAATTATTACCAGGTGCAAGAAAATTGGACTCCATCACTCCTAAACATTGCTTTCTCTCCACTGGCTTGCCCCATTGATAGTTCATGAATCAAAGTTCAAAGTTCTGCTGTTAGTGTACAAAGCCCTCCACAATCAGGCTCCAAGTTACCTTTCTCAGATGCTCCACGTTCAACCAACCCGCCGTCGGTTAAGATCTCCTCGTCATCTTCATCTCAACGATCCTACACAGAACTCATCGGTCAATTTTCGCTGACAGATCTTTCTCATGCGTTGTCGCGTAAGCAGTGGAACTATTACAATCTCACATCCAAAGATGGCAGCCACAGTTGACCACTTTCAAGAAACTGCTTAAATCTCATCTGTTTCAAGAAGCGTACTCTCATTGATTTTGTTTATGTTTTAAACATGTTTAGAAAATGTGATTTGTATGCAAACTGTTTGAATTGGGCGCTATACAATTCTAAGGATTGATTGATTGATTGTTGATTGAGGCAAGCGCCTCTTCTCTCTATATGAGGAGCCAATCACATAGAGATGAGTAACCATGGAGCGATGAACACACCGTGTGGCGATGAATGCCATAAGAAATCAATGTTGTCTGGTGTTGAACCCACTTGGTGTCTCCTTTTTAAATATTAATTATATACGGGGGTGTTAAATTAATTGGTAACAACGCCCATGTTTGTAAATGCAAACATATTACCTTAGGTGTCATATGGTATGTCTAGAGGGGGAACCTCTGCCCCCAAAGTGCTTCTTGCTATTGTGTTTAGTATTGTTATATGTAGAATTATCAAACTAAACTCCATGTGTATAAATACAAACATATGCATCCCCAGGTTGTCATATGGTATGTATTAACGATGCCGGCCTGTGCGGAGGGGGAAACGCTCTGCCCCAAAATGCTTTTTCTTTCTATGGTGCTTTTGTTTAAATATCAAATCCATTTGTGTAAATGAAACATCTGCACCCCATGTGTCATATGGGATGTATTTCGATGCCGTGTAAAGAAACTGAGTGTCCCCCATGAGAGAGTGCCTAGCCACCATAGCAACATGTACGAATTAAACCGTGACCTTGTAAACGATGCCATTTGGGTACAGTGCTGCGTACACACGATGCATACTGCACTCAATGGAGAATACAATAGACAGATGGGTGTAGACACTCAGTCACATGGCACTGTATTTAATTACACCGGCCATTGCCTTGCAGTCCAGAGCCATCTATCTCGCTTAAAAGGTTGACCTTACGCCTCTCTCTAAATTGTGACCCCATACTGCATGTTTAATGTTAGGGTATGACAAATGATGTTGGCTTAAATAGCTCTTGCGAAAAAATAAAAACCCAAGATGGCGTCCAAAATAGGCGCCTTTTTACCTAAAATCATTTTATATATATAACGTTTTGCAATTACAACCTCCAAAATCGTGACGTTATACGTCATTTAAAAGCCAATAGAATTCTCTACAAAGCATACTACCAATTTTATAGTTAAGTATGTTAAGTGTAGAAAATTAGGTTGAATAGGTGTTGTAGCGGACTTTTTTTTTATATTTATATTTTCTTTTGCTTTAATATGGTCAAAACCATTATCCAATGCATTGATATGTTCCACAAATTTGAACCTGATATCATACGCAGATGGCAGAAAAATATCAGGAGCATTGGATATACCAAAAGCAAGTTATTACGTAACAAAGTTCCTAAAGCAGTTATTTGAGATTAGCTTTTTTAGTGCACTCTATAAAACCTATACCTAGACATGAACAAAAGTTAAGAGATTTGATATACAGGACATTTGTATTGGTTAATGAATATATAATGATGAATAAATGAATGACATGAAATATATGGAATGAATTTCAAATAATTGGAAATTAAATCAAATCTGGACTCACATTTTTGTTTGCACGACGTTGCGCCTAGAAACCGAACCTGCTAGGCTTCAAACTGTGTGATTGCCGCCGCTGGATTGTCACACGTGATGAGACGGCTAGGAATTAATTGGATGGCCCTATGCCACGTGTGAGAAAGATTGAATCGTAGTCCTCCTTTTTTGTTGAGTGATGGGGTTTCAACTCTTCTCCATTGGCTTTTTTAAAACCACGCCGGGGCCATTGCTCCCCTTATCAAGAATTTGGGTACCCGATAAATTAATAGTATGTCAGTTTCTTTGAGATGTAAGAACACAGCAAATTTTTTTTTGGGCCTCTTGGGGGTCCCCGGTGTGGTGTTGATATCTTGATTAGGGCTTGTTTTTTGTTTTCCACCCACATATGAGGCAGAACAGTCTTTCCCTGCACACCCTACTATCCCATAGCCAAGATTTAGAGGCCGGTTTTTTTCCTTTTGGCTGTTTTTATCTTGACATGAACCAATTTGCTGCGGAGGGTATCCAGGTTTGAAAGCGGCAGCGATCCCATAGGTTTTAAGATGGAGGACTACGATTCAATCCTTCTCACACGTGGGATAGGCCCATCCAATTAATTCCTAGCCGTCTCCATCATTGACGCAATCAGCGGTCAATCAACCACCAGTTGAAGCCTAGAAGTTCTAGGCGCAACGTCGTGGCAAACAAAAATGTGAGTCCAGTATTTGATTTAATTCCAATTATTTGACTTTTAACTACTGGATGACTGAGAACATTCTTCTTATATGAAGAATGAATGGACCGAACAAATGAATGAACGGTTGATTGATTGATTGATTGATTGATTGATTAATGAATGATACATTGAATAATGGGTTATTGCTTTTTTGTGTTTTTCATAATATTATTTTTTTTTCTTTAACTACTGCCTTTATTCACCACACATAAAAGAACAAACATCAAAATACATACAGACTAAAAACTGACAATCTCCAGTGAAAGATCCTTTAGGCCTACATTAAACAATCCTATACATAAATAATGGGGCACCCGCACCCTGACCAAAATATATCCCCCAAAATAACCCAAGCTAAAATGTCAGGCAACCAGACATTTTGTATTGTGTGTTTCCCTGCATGCTTGGATTTGGAGGGGTGGGGAGGGAAAATAAAATCCATTCCAACATTTCCACCCATGAATGCAACCTATAAACTGTTTTAAGAATATACCGCTGTGCAGTACAAGTGTCCCTAAAAAGACCAATCGCTCGCTCAAATCCTTTTTGGGGCAAACACACCTAGAGAGCCCCATCTCCAACTTGTCCACGGTTCTGGGCACCTGTCATATAAAATCTTTCACAGCTACCTTCCCTTGATGCTTCCATGTCTACATATACAAAAATTGCATAGCTCACTTTTCCATTAATCCAAAAATATTCCCCCAAATGACCGAAAATTATCCCTATCATAGAGTACGACATCCCGCGGCCCCTCAGTGTGCGCCGAGCCGTACCATTATTGCATCCAATGCGTAAAAGGTATCCTGACCCTATTTAAAAGCCGTTTTATTAGGTGACATTTGTCAGAAAAAATTGCTTAATTGATGATTAGGTTTTGGCCATATCAACGGAACATTAGATACTAAATATTTCATTTTTTGGTTAAAAATGCCAAAAATGCGAAAATCGGCTAAAATCGGTTCGTTAATCAAATCGGCGGCCATTTTGGACGCATCTTGGATTTCTATTTTTTGCAGGGGGGGGGGGGGGTAGGACACGACTGGCTCGATTTGGGCATTGGGGATTTCCAAACGGTTACTTGGGGAACTGCTACGTCATTTACTAGGGCAGTCCTCTGTCTCAGTTGACATTACAAAATCAGCTCTTAAACCTTCGTTCAAAGATCTTAGAAATATCATGATAATGTTAAGTAAAAATTATTAATGTCAAAATTTCGTCCGAGGTTATGGATTAACCTCGCGGCAAAACGTGGCAATTCCATAACGGTCATTTAGATTTAAATGTCCGAGACCAGGCCTAGCCTTTGCAAGTCTGTTGTGACCGTTCGATAATGCGTAAGAGCGCCCTCCTACTGTTAAGTCTTTAATGAGACTAGCACTCAGATTACGCCGGAAGTTGATGTCCTTCTGTTGCAAGTCCTACCCCCCGGGTTTTTCGCAATCGTTAAAAATAATCCAACAACAGTTTTCTGATGCCCAGATGTTCACCTACTTGAATCTAGTCACAAAAATTTTAGAGCACAGGCTGGGCAAAATATTTCAGTTTCAAGATCCTTGGCTCCCTAACTGTAGAGGGAGGACCTCTGACCAATTTTAATCCGAGTTATTAGGGATTTTTTGGATATTGGTCTTATTAAGCACTGTATTTTGCATTAGTTTCTAGCTTTATTCCATTGTCGTCCCTATGAAGCCCTGACTGTGCATGGCCCAGCGGACTATTACTTCCACACCGTACAATCAAGGGCAACAAGTGGCTGAATCACAGCAATCAGCAAGCCACGCTCTGCTGTAAGATGAAAGTCTGAAAGTAATCCTAGATGCAGTCTGAAAAAAAGTTGGCACCTTGTATAGCAAGAATTCGAATGATGGTGAAATCCGTTATGCACTCGAAAGAAAGCTTCCTCAACAACCCGGCGGGTGATATCAAAGGTCATGAGGATTTTGCTAATTTTTCACGAGTTTAGACCCTGGATAACCCTGGATGACCCTGTACTTAAACCATGAAGAAGAGATAGAAGGAGCAACGTCGACTTTCCACCATCCGATTTTAATCTATTTATCCATTCACCCGCACAAAAGGAAGGGATTCAACAGCGCCCCTTTGATCGTACTTACTCTGCCGGAATCAATGATTGGCGAGCAATCATAACTGGAGATTTTTGAAAACTCTATATACGACCACGTAAAAGTGTAAAATATATTGCCCATTGTGGACTAAAGGAATTAAAAGTTTTGACTAGCATTTGAACGTGTTGACCCGGGGGAGCCGTCTTGATTTTCGTTGGGCACCAATGCTCGTTCCAGTGTTGCTGAAAGTGACCCCTAACGGGATCAATTTTCAGTTAAAATATACCCGGCCCCTAATGGGACCAGTTTTGGTGAAATTATACTAGTTTTCAGTGAAAATATACACCTAACGGCACAGCAGTAATATGACATCCTTACTGTGCTATTTTAAATATATTTTCCACTAGCATTATCCCATCAGTTATACTCTCTTTTTGGAATTTTTACTTGTATGCAAAATGTTTTTGATTAATATTGTAACAATTAATTTTTCACTGTACTGCATTATTGACATAATTATTTATTATATTGTTTTGTATTTTATGATGAACAATTAAAGATTGATTGAAGATTGAAGATAATGTGCAGTGAGATTATACCCCTTACAGGACCTGTTCTCAATACATGAAAAAAGATTTAAAATAGCCAAAATACAAGAAAAAATGACACTTAAAAATACACACTTAGGGTTATTTTGCTGATATGTTTAGGTTAATTTTTCCTATTTTGTATCATTGAACCAGTCACATTCACAACTGAATTTGATACCCCTAGCGGTAGTCTCGCATTTGCAGCTAGTCCCTCTTTTTTTTGGAACGAGCATGGGTTCCCGACCAAAATCCAAGACGGCTCCCCCGGGTCAACACGTTCAAATTTAGTCAAACTTTCATCCTTTATTTCTCACACTGGGCAGTCTTGGGCACTAAAGCTGAACGCATAACGATGTTCAAGCATGTTGACCGGTTACCATGTAAGCCGCCATATGTTTGAGTATTTTCTTCGCAGCATTCATCGCGTGCTGATTAGCTGTTTCCTGATGACCCAGAATCTTTACGCAATGAAGAAACAACCACGAACAGCGAATTTTCTCAAGCGAGAAAATCCGATTAGGATTATCCCCGGAAGGGCCACTTGTGAGGATATGAATAACAATTGCAATTATGGGGCGGCAGATAGATCGTTCAAAAGCCAAGTGGGTCGATGTGTTTCCTTCTCATCTCTTTCTTCCATGCTTAAACCATGCAAGGTCTACACATAGGGCCTATTATTAGGCCTAAATCCTGGCTTACTGATGGGTCTATGACATCCGGGCTATTTCGGAGGATAATATTCGACTGAAGCTCACAGACCTTATTACCAAGTTGGCCCCTTTAGCTGATAGTGCCCGGTAGTTTATCCTAGATTAATACAGTTACAAGGTCTGTAACACAGACTAGCGAGTATACAAAGACGCGTTATGACGTAACTGTCAATTCGAGAGAGAAAAACGATCGGGCAAAAAATGTACTTTCGAAAAATTAACCCTCGTTTTTAACGCTTGTCTTTTAAATATTTTGTTTCAATTCAGATTGGAAAACGTGTGCAAATGATAAGGGCTGTGCTGAAAGTACAATTCGGGCCTACATGGATCGCTACGCAACCAGCTCCCGAATTGGCCGTACTCCAACCTGCAAGGATCAAGCTCGAATCCATAACGGGGGACCAAATGGTTATAAACGAGATTCTACTCTTGGTTATTGGGAAAAAGTGAAAGATGCGGGCTGCTCTTAGACTTTGCTTAGTATGGACCCAATCACTCCACTCTTGGCCAGGACTCTTGGTTATTGGAACTTATACTCCAAGGCTGCTCCTGGACCAAACCCAGACAGATATTTGATATTCTGGCCAACAATTCGAAAGAAAATTCGTATTTCCAAGCCTTTTTATGTAACACGGTTTACCAAGACAAGAGGGAAGGGTGGGTAACACCCTCCGCTCGGGAATTTGTCATAAAGCGCCCAATGCTATGATTTTGATACAATTGGATAGCTATGATAGGGGATAGGGGGTGGTAACCACCCCCTTGGTAAACCGTGTTACAAAAAAAAAAGCTTGGTACGACGAGGGTTAACAAAAACCGTTTTTTTTTTTTCACATAGAGGGAAGAAAAAAGACTTGTGCCAAATAATGGGAGCTGAAAGAGAAAAGATAGCAAATCATTTTAAAAAGTTTTGAAACATGAATCATGCTCTGGGTTGCCGGTCTACATGCCCCCACAACGGTCAGTACGCAGCTGGTGAAACAGCACTGCGAATTACCGGTGTGAAAGTAACTATAGTCCGGCGGGAGCCATAGCCCGGGTTCCATAGACGGTAACGGAATAAATCGTGAAATTAATGTTGCGTAAAGAGTTAACTGAATCGAGTGCTCTATTCTTTATCGTTGTAGCCGGACTATGATTACGGCGGACAATAATTACTTCTACACCGGTTTGTCTTGCCTGAAAATATCCATTTCGCGAATTATCCTTTCCTGAAGGTCATCCAGATTTGCTGGAGGATTTGTGTACACTCTGGCTTTCAGATAGCCTCTACAAGAAACAAAAACAACCAAAGGAATCAGATCTGTAGATTTGATTTAATAAGATTCCTGGTTGATTTAATAAGAAAATAATTGTTCCAGATGACCTCATTCTGAGCTGTGTGAAGGAGCGCCACCGTCCTGTGCCCACAACGTCAGGCAGTATAAGTGGTCAAAAGCCCCCCGTGTATCTCATTGGGCCTTTCTCTTTTTTCGCCAGAGCATGGACATGTTCGGGGACAGGTTCTCTTGCCGTGTTAAATGAACAAGTTGTCCCATTTATTTATGGAGAATTTCCACGATTCCAGCGCCAACAAATGAACGATTCAGATGTGATGGGCAAATGACGTTGCTCATCCACACCAGAGAAGATGAGAACGAATGAGATGGCTCAATTTTGAAATCCGATTACCCAGGATTACCCTTGGGAAACTTCAAGGGCCGCTCGATTGGACCTTTGAAGTAATCTGTTCATCCGACTCAAGCTTGGCCAGTCGGGAAATTTCACAACAGGAATTGACACACTGCTACTAAAACAGTTTATTAATTTTCTAGCTAAATGTTCTCTGCTGGTTTGGAACTCCACGTTTGTTCTGACCAATAATTATTTATTTTATTCGTTGGTGAAATAATTGAGGAAAACAGTGACTTTTAACGAAAGAAAACAGCAAAATCAACCCTTTTTCGGTAAGCTAACCTTGATTTAATGTTTTAAGGTCAATAAAGGACGTTGCTATTTTAACCTAATTTAAACATATCCGGTTAGTTCCTGTGAAATATGATATGATGAAATAGATAAATGCATTTTGAATACACCTCAACCTTACCTGTTTGTGTCAGAAAGTGTCCAAAGTGTCAAAATGCTTTGAAAATTTGGGGTCAAAGTTGTCTGTAAATGATGCAGGAGAGTACGTTTCACTGTACTGGTCACGACCATAGTCTATAGACTCTGTTCAAATACCAGTTGACTACCGGGTAATTGGAATATTTCTGGGATTTAATGTTATAATGTATGTAATGTTCTACAGCAAGTAGCGCAGGGCTTTGATCCAATCAATGGGATGTAGGGCAATTACAAGAACAAATATCAGTGATTTGAAAATAATTGAAATTGCAGGAATAGCTTCAAGAGTGAAGATAAGTCTGTAGATTCTCCTAAGTTAACCCTTCCACTGAAGAATTAAGAAAGGGAAGAAAAACGGCAGTGTTCCAAGATACGAATTTCCCCATTCAATTACGTGTTTGTCGTAAGTGTCCGAACGGACAGAAAATACAAAATTTCCGATTCTGTCCCTTAATTAAGGTTGCTTTCGTCTTATCATTTAACATGGTATGTTAGGATCCTGTACTTTTTACATACAATTCAAACACCTTCTTTTTTATGATTTTTTCTCATTTTCTTTATTTTCAAATCCACTGATAGTGTCTTAAGAGAATAGGCGGAGAACAGTTTATCTTTTTCGTAACAGTTGAACATCTCCTTCTTTCTCACCTTTTCTGATTCCACACATAGGTTTTACAAGTAAGCATATGAGTTGATATTCAGGACAAGACAGGCGGGTGATTCGCAGTGCTGTTTCACACTGCGATAGAGAGGCAGCTGTGTACTGAAATCGGTTGTGTAAAATGCCATGTTTTATATTTTAAGCTGTGTTAAAATGTTTCGGGTATCCATCTTTTTCCAGCTAGCAGCTCTGATCATTTGACACGGACGGTTCGTATAAACCCAAATCAAGATATAATTTAGAAGGAAAAAACTTGTTTTCAAAACTCCTTGTTTCCCTGGATATTGTTGAGTTGCATTGTCTCCAAAGAGAAGCTCTTACATTACATCTCACAGCTGCTAGGACAGGCCAGCGATGAATCCATGGCCATTCGCCAAGGCCAATGCTCCAGAAGTATGCAGAGAATGAAATGTGACGGTATATGTATCTAAATCATTTGGTTAGACCTATCATTGGTCTTTTAAGTATAAAATCACCTGTGTTTTTTTTGTGATTAATAAAAGCATGCCACTAGAACTTCATAATTCTGGTGTTGATTTTATTTTTCTTCGGCCTCCCCACGTACAAGAAAAAATATAGCACGAGCCGCCTTATACAGAATGACCTATTCATCCGCTCTGTAATATAATAATACTAATACATGTGTATACAGCTGGTGCCGTACATTGCTGAATTACTTCCAAAAATTTTGTTTTCTGAAATAACCTCATTCACGTGCGGTAACAGTTTAATATATGTCTTGAAGATCCCTGACTTTTGTTGTCTTTGAAAACGCGGTAAATCGAATAGAAACGGAGTTTAAGGTGCTGCTGTTCCGATTTAATGTGTATTGTTTTTCTCTCCTGATATGAGAGCCGGGCACTTGCACTTACAGAACCCCATCAAGTACCGTTGGAAACAAACTTGCGGTTTTGATGGTATACGCAATATGCTGTTCCAACGCCCTCATCAATACTGTGTTAAGATTGATGGTTAACCACTAAAACGGCGTTTTTTGTTATATCTTGGGAAATGAAATGGACTTGGAGGGCGCAACTTTCAGACATAATGAGAAAATACGGCCTTCATCTGATATCAAAATCGATACTACTTCCGGGTAAATCATGGGTGAGGGGTCCCAAAGAACGATCGGAACACTCACCTTAGCAATGAATAAGATCTTGGTTCTGCAACAAGTTGTTAGGTCACAGTCTGCGAAAAACTTTTCTTTCATGACTCATGGGGGTAGGACATCCGCAACCTAACAGCACCCGGCAAATTCCAAACGGCATCAACTCCGGTGCTCGTCCTGGTTTCACAAAAGACTTAACGTAGGAAGGCGCTCTTAAAACGCATAGCGAACGGTTTACATCACAGACTTGAACTAAAGACTAGGCCTGGTCCGAATATTTTAAATCTAAAGGACCGTTATTGGAAATTACACTATTTTTGCAGCGGTGGTTATGTCCACTAACCCTACGGATTTGATACAAATATTTTTTCTAATTTAATCATGATATTACTAAATGTTTGAACAAGGTTTAAGAGATGATTTTTTTAATGTCCACTAGGACCGAGACTGCCATAAGTAAATGCACGTTAGCAATTCTCACAAATTACCGATTTGGAATCCCCAATGCCCACTCCGAGCAGATTCGTGTTCCGATCCCCCCCGTGCCAATGCTTTTGTTTCTAAACAGGTACATCCCTGGTCATTACTAGTTTTCCTGCCACATATTTCGCAGTGTTTTAACATCCAATCCCAGGCCCGGGGGGGGGATCCATATTAAATATATTGGTGTAGGGCTCAAATCGCTTCCATCCAAAACCCAGGGGAATTCGGTGACAGAGGACATCCAAAAATGGTGTCTTTTGGGTGAGCTAAAGATGGCTAAAAAGCCCAAAATATGGGTGTTTTCAGGTGACAAATTTTCCGAGATTTTCCAAAAATAGGGGTTTTTAGGGTGAATTTTTTTTCGTAATTCTCCCCAACGTAGGGGTCTTTTGATGACAATAGTAATTTTCCAAATATACAAGGCCATGTCTTTAGGTGACATTTTCAAACATAATGGGGGTCTTTGGGTGGCAAGAGATTCCTGAACATTGGGGCTTAACAGTTTCAGTTTCATTCCCTGAAAGACGATTTTATTTACGTATACAGGAATACACCACTAAATAACTAGGTGTAGCAGACGACGTCAGTGCCGAGACAGTGGTTTGGCGTCCCAAATATGGCACTTGCCTAAATAAGAGCCCCAAATGTTGATAAGTTGTGTCTTCAAATGAAATTTGAAATTAAATTCATAATGTTGCACTGTAACCACACCATTTGGGTGGTAAAGATTTGTCTGGGCCTTTTTTGTATAATTCTGAGGGTTTGGGAAACCTGCAATTTTAATTTCTAGTACGATTTCAACTAGGCGTGGACGTTTTGAAAACATGCAATCTTTCGCATGCTCTGTGTCTCAAAAAATCAGCCTTCACATATGAACCTTTTTCATTTTTGTTTGAAGAGCTAATGGTCAATCTTCCAAAAAAATCCAGTTTTGAATACAGTCGCTTTATAGCCGAGAAATTGACGTTTGGTGAGAGGTCCTTTTGTACACAATTCTCTTGGGAGTTATTAGGGTGTGATTCCTACAAAGGCCACCGCCCTATAATACATCACAATATAAATTAAATATTAGAGGTCAGACTGGAACAAATCTATCCTTTTTTTTTACAACATTATAGATATATTTGCACAGAATATTAAAATAAAACTATTATTAAATACCAAATTACAGTATTTAACATCTTTGGATACATTGAGAATAATGTGGAATATAGCGGTTGCGGGTCATTCTCGAAATAATCACATACGGGAACAAATGAAATTCAATCCTCAATTGAGCCAGACTGCGAGCTACAGAAGCCTTTCTATCCCGTGGTCTATACCCTCATATTAAATCACAATTTTCCAAATTTAATTTTAATATCCAAGCTTAGAGCTTTTGGTAATAGTGACATGTGGAACTGTATTTTTGTTGACATTTCGTAACAATCTTTGCAACCAGGTTTTTCTAATCAAAATTGTATGAGGATCCAAAAATCCATGGGTGTCATTTTTTAAAATGTGTTCTTGAGAATTTAGTGGGGGCAAGGTTTACACTGGTTTAATACAGGGAGAAAATATAAAAGGGCAAATGTGTTTTAAAAAGTATCCATCATGTTCAGTACCTTTCCATTAGGATTACATAAGGTAATGTTTGCCCTACTGAGTGTTATAGTACAAAGTTACAAAGTAAAACGCGTTCAAGGTCACACTGGGTAAATTTCAGATTCCTCGGTTTGTTCTAAAAATGGTGCCAAATTGTTCTCTTACTGTACAGAAAAGCCGAAAATATAAAGGTCTTGTTGTCCATGACGTTGTTGATAATAATTAAGAGGGCAAATATGGCCATGGCCCACAGGGTCTATGGGAGACCACCTGTCATATCTATACTCTCTAAACGTCTCACTTGACAGGTAAACACAGAATCTATATACATTTTCTTATTAGTACGTATGACCCAATGACGATTTAAAACCAGTTTCACAAAATCGGACCATTCTATAAATAATGACCTTGAACTTTCTTGAGCCTATTGTACTAAATAATAGGTATTAATATGGCACGATACCTTTTTAGAAACCTTCATGAGTCACCGACTACTGGTATAAATTTTAAAACAATTCAACACTTTTATTGTTTACCTTAACCCCTGTACCAAGTTTTCCCCCCTTATAAACCCCCCAGAACACATTTTAAAAAATGACACCCATGATTTTCAGATTTCTCCATGAAGCTTATTGGAAAATTATTGGTGTCAATTGTATATGAAAAAACAAATCCAAACATCCATTCACATCCCCATGTACTATAAGCAGCAACTTAAAAATAAAGCTTTCGATTTTAAGCAAATATGCCTCACAGGTCATATCAACGTTTAAATAAAGATACAGCCTTAGTTTGAATTTGACTCAATAGATTCAACAAATCGTTGCATATCATTATCAATGCATCGTTTGTTTAAAACAGGATAAAAATCAAGTTTTAATTAAGACAACCCAGCGGTAGTGTGTCCACCAAGTTTTAAAAATACAACGAAAAAACCACCAAACATTCAACAAAACCATTAAAATCTCCATGAATACAAACGACAACACACCGTGAGGTATATTACAAACAAACCTTCCCTTTGTTTGACACGCTTTGACTAAATAGCACTAAGTGGCAATATCATCATAACACTTGTAACCGCTTCGCACTACACGAACCGAGAGCATGTATTTCAACCCACAAAGTATAGTGGACACATTTCCATGTGCACCATATGAAATAAGACAACGGAAACGATGAATTAGAAGTACTTTCAAAGCGGTCCTTATAATGATTATTAGTGGAAAGTGCGAAACTCTTATAGGTGGTCTCACAGACCTACAAACACTTTATTACGGAATGGATAGTAGCCAAACTTAATACTTAATTTCTAGTTAACCTCATGATGTGCCTTTTAGTTATAAGTTGACGATAATTCACTCTATGCAAAGAAAATTACCGTTTACAACCGGGATTCTTTTGTTCGCATCACTTACCGAACCATCACTTACGATCATATCCAACATCTGCGAGGCATGTTATAGTTCCTTCGTTGCCGAAGCGGTCTAAGCATTGGTCGTTATTATTTTACTTTTGGATAGTCTCTTGTTCTCGGTTCGATCCAGCGTAGCCCACGACTTTCAGCACACTAAATTACACATGAGTAAGATCATTTTCTTAACTTAATCGGTCACCACCTTGGCCATTGGAATTTTCATGAATTGAAGTATATTCATCTATATTCGAACATTTCCCAAACTTCTTTTTAATATTTTTTTTCGCAGTATTCAGTTATTGTCAAGATCAGGCAACATCAAGATTTTGAGGCAATTTGATTTTTACTTAAATGCATCTTCATAAAAATAACAAATGGGATTTAAAAAAAATATATATAAAAACCTGTTTTACTACTTAGGACGGACTGAGACCACAATTTAATAAATAATCAAGCTGATTTTAAAATATTTAGAATCGAAAATCATAAGACAAACCAGTGAAACTTTATCAATAAAACGAGCATTACAACTAATTAAGAAAGTATGCGACAGGTCGTCAAAGCAAACAAATCTACATGAGATTATGGCCGCATTCTGACAAGATATAATTAAGAAAACGGAACGACGAGTTAGAAATGTTTTTCAAACGGGTATTTGAAACGATAATTACTGGCAAATAGGGGAAAACTTAAAAAAACGGTCTCACAAGCCTACAGCCTTTATTACGGAATGAATATTGGCGAAATTTAGTACATTATTTATATTATCATCATGATGTGCCTTTTACTGCTAACATTGAAATAATTGACTTCATCATGCAAAGAACTTATGCTTAACGGCAGGCCCGTCCGCAACCCCCCCCCCCCCAAAAATGGTCCACACAAGGGGAAAAAGGTCCACTTTTGGCTGAATTTTTGCATAAAAAGGTCAAAAGTTTAGAGAAATTTTTGACAAGACTGACCACTTTTTTGGTGATGAGATGTTCAAAAAGTCCAAAACGAACAATTTTAGGGGGGCCTAGGTCCACTTTTATCAGAAAAAAAGGTCCACTTTTTACCAAAAAAAGAGTCCACTATTTTGAAGTCCCCGCACCCCCCCCACCCCGCCCAAAAACTCTGCGTACTGCCTGCTTAACGATTCTTTTGTTCAACATTACTGATCCAACACGTACTATAAACAAATTAAGTCTTGTTCTGTAAGCTTCCCCCGTGGCGCAGCGCGGTGTAAGCGATAGACATTATTGATTTTACGTTTGGATAGTCTGTTGTTTTCAGCTCGAGTCCGGTGGTGGCCCCCCACTTTCGCTGCATTGTGCTAGTATTCAATTCTGGTGGTCATTTCTCTTAATTTTGGGAGGGTTATGTAGGCTGTACAATGATGCTTCTCTGGGTTCTTTTACGCGTTTTTCCAGGAGTTTTTACCAGTTTACAGGTTTCTAGTGATGCTGAATGGCATCTTTTATAAAAGTATAAGCCTAGAAATTAACAGGTGGTTTCCTTAATTGTAATATGCAATAGAATTGATACGTGTCTCTTGGTAAATACGTCTTACTGAATGCAAACAGTAACTCATTCTTTTGTTTTAAACGTAAATAACGTTATATTATCAACGAAAGGAACTAAATACTCCTCCACAATGTTATGATGCCCTTTTTAAAATTCTATTCTTTGTGAAAAAGCCCTAAAATTACAGAACCTTAAACAATCTGAATATCTCACTACCTGAAGGAGATAAAAAATTTCGACAAGCCACTAAAACGTTTTAAGTATAATAATAATATCAATTTCATGCCCAGGACTTTCAATCGCTTCATATTTTACATTATCATGTAAAAGCAACATAGACAACCAAACATTACCTGAAAATACCTAGAAAAAAACATCGACTTTTCGAATACTTTAATTATAAACAGTGTTCATACTGAAATTTTAAACTACTTATTATAGATTAATATAATATATTACACCAGTGGTGATAATAAATATATTCACCAGTTTGATTAATAAATATATGCACTAGTGTTCAATACTCTTCCTAAACACGTTGCTTTTACTCTTAATAGTATATAACACATCAAGTTCCAGGTCGACAGCGATACAACATACAACGTATGGTAATATCACACACACTCAACTAAAAGTGTATAAACTGTTCGCAGAAACAGGATTTTTTCTTGCAAATTGACCAACTTCTACTTCTACTTCTACAGCATTGTTAATGTTCACAAAAATAAAGGAAATCTACCAAAAAAAACGTTGGCAACGTAAAACACAAGTTTTTAAAAAGAGTACGGACATATGAAGTTTACTAAATCTAAAGGTAGCACCAAGTATACTCAGTGCGTCTGCCCCATTTGGCAAACTTGGTCCATTTCTCAACAATGCAAAGAAAATGCCCTTTCCCACTATCGAACCTCCATACAGCCTACAAATATAAAATTATAGATTTCATGCTCGAGCGCTGATGTATACCGAGTTCAAACGTTGCCTCCTTCTTTTGATGCAACATAGCAGCGGGAACCTTCCTTTCGTCCTTAGTACTCTTCTTCCTGAGAGAGATAGAGAGGTCTCTGACATTGAAATAAGACCATTCTCCAACAATAAGAATCAAGCCAGAAACATATGAAACTAAGCATATCAACTTGAAACGTATTCAGGTCAAAACACGACGGCCTTTACACAAGACATAGGAGTTACGAATTCCAAACCAACTGCCAATATACCTTAACAAGACAAGTGGCAGTTGGAATTAATGTAAATCAACAATTGGTCCTAATGATGATGGTTCACTTTAATGAAATAATATGAAAGTTCTCAACAATGAAATTTCGGAAAAGAAGAAATGGGACCAAGTTTGCCATGGGGCATACGCACTTGAGTATACTTGGGGCTATAATTTAGATTTTATTAACTTCATATGTCTCGTACTCTTTTTAAAACCTTGGGTGTTTTTACGTTGCCAACGTTTTTTGGTAGATTCCCAACACTGCTGCAAACCACACTAATCCCAAACCAAGGGAGCAAAGGATATGGGTAACTTCAAGAGCCGCAGCATGCTTTGACCACTTCGTTTTTTTAAATATGTATAAATAAGATGAGCAAGATGCGGTCTTTATCCAAATCCAGTTATGAACACAAGCTCGGTCAAAAAGTGTTGGAACACTTTGATTGGTCTTACTTCAAAATGCCCCTCTTCCCTCCTGTACATGTTGAAATCCTTAAATTTAAATTGTTCTTGCCACCCTACAAAACCCACCAATTGATTGGTGGGGGATCGGGAGGGTGCATGGATAGAGAATGCTCCAAGCCTCACAAACCCAATGACATGATTTCTATATATCTCTTTAAGAGAAAATACGGCTAATAATCGGGGCAAAAAGAGACAGTTATGTTCCAACACATTTCGACCGAGATTGTGTCTGCAAAGTGAAAAAATAACAGCTATTTTACAGTTTTTCCTCATAACTTCTTATTTATGACAGCTATTACAACGAATTTTCAGGTACACATAAATAAACAATTGGCTTACGTCCTTGCATGGAAAATGAAATCAGCGGTCAACTTAGGGAGTGGTCAATAAAAATGTACTCGTAGCATATTTGGGCTCAAAGTCGTCCATATAGACAGGAAAAGGCTCTGAATTTACTAAATTGAAAAAAATATAAATAGTAAAAGCATAATCAATAAACTTCCACGATGTTACAGGAGCAATATATTACACGTGATTACTCAATATAAGCAAGAAAACTCCAAAACATTCATGGCGCACCTTCTGCATTGGTATAATGAATAGGCCTATAGGTATGAATTAAACAGTAGTGGAGTTCATGTGGAGAGATGATGATGATGATGATGGTGATGATGATGATGATGATGATGATGATGATTAAATGCATATATAAACATGCCAAGATAAATTGGCTATAGCTCTACAAGTTTTACTGAAAACAGTTGTAAACAAGCCATTGTTACACGTGAAGTGATCCTTTATCAACCGATTCCATAATTTCACCTTGTCTATGACATCGATAATCCACGGTAAAATTCTATTTTCAAGAATAAATTATCTCTAAAATTGTTCTTTAATTAAAAATCAAACGCTATACCACGGTTAACCATATGAAAAAGATCATGACTCCTGTTAGTGTCTATTGTTAATATGGTGTATCGTGGCTCATCATTGATTTACGTGTGTAGGATTTGGTATAGCGTTCGTCGATTCATTGATTTAAACATATTTTAGGTTTGAAACGAATGATCAGGATGTAAAGAGCGATTTGGCTTTGAGGCAAAGATCTCGCCTTGCAAGCGGGATGTTCGCGGTTCGAAATCAAGACCTATCATTTCGACTTCGGTTTTTTCATTTAAAATTTAACCTATGTATCATGTAAAGCTCTTAACCCTATATGAAACGTATTTAACATGTTAAAATCTGTTTTTTTTTATAGTAACGTATCTTCTAAGATTACTTGTGGTGAATAGTTACCAATTATGAAATAAATATAAGTTGATGAAAACACAAAATAAGACCCTTTGTACCGCGGAAAGCACACTATCATATGGCACTCAATTGCTTTATTAACGACATGAATGTAGCTAAAACGCAAGGCAAAGTATGGCCTATGTGATTAAAAGTGACCATTCCCTAAAGTAAGGCAGGGAAAAGTGTAATTTGACATCAGACTAAACATCTTATTGTAACCTATATTGTGTAAAGTTTATTCAATATCAATATCTAATGAAATGACAGGAAATTAATAAGCTAAAGCATGAAATCCTCTTTCTTACAGTACGCATTACAATCTCGGCCAAAAAGTGTTTGAAAACTTTTAGTGGCCTTACTTCAAAATGCCCCCCTCTACCCTGAGAGACAAAGTTTTGATTTTGGCTGTTTTTAACAATCTTCAATATTTATTCATAAGTGGAAATAGTCACAATAAATAAAACTTCTTATAGAAGACACATAACTCAAAAAATCTGTAAACCGCCAATGGCGGTATTAGTGCAGGTGGTATTGTCACAAATACAGCTGTAGTGTTTTTTTTTCTGTTAAAAGCAAAATTCAACTTGATTCTTTAGTTGGGGTGGGTTAACTTATTGGACAAAAAATATATGGAATTTTTTAAAAAGTTTGAGGGTTTTGTCAATCCAAGATGGCCGCCAATACCAATTTGCCATATACATGTAATGTATTCATGAACGCAATATGAGGTTCAAATTGACGACAATACCCATATTTTCAATCCAAAAACAGCTAAATTCAATTGGCAGTCACATTAAACAAATAATAAAAACCCTTACAGTGTACCTGGTGGTACAAAGATTGGCGTCCAAAATGGCCGACCAAAAAGCTATAACTGGTTGAATATAAAGCTACGTTCAACACTAATCAAGAGAGCATAGGATTCCGATTCATTGGTGTATGTATATCTTGGGGTGCTAGGAACCCACGTGTGACTCTTTTTAGTTAAACAACATTCAAATCCAAGATGGCGGCCCCAATATGGCCGCCGAAAAGCGCTATTAACAGCTAAAAACTGGTGCGTAATTTATATTTAAGACAAACAACCTGAATATTAAACTTAAGGGGCAGAGTAACATTGTATTAATACTGAAGACAGAGACGAACCGATTCCAAATTTGTTTTGGGAGCGAACATGCTTGAAATCCAGATGGCGGCCCCGTCAGTATACTGATAATAGTGTAAAATCTACAATGATTTTCACATATGATCATGTCCCTCTCATACTATTTTTATTAACAAAAAATAAACACTTCGATGCATCCTTTGGCACCCAAAGGAAACTAATTTTTTTCACCAATTATGTTTAAAAACAACATACTCAAAAATAAACTGGTAGCTAATTTGGCTGCTATGCTTATAATAAGCACTAGACAAAAAATCAATAGCAAAAAATGCGATTTTTATACTACATTATGTTATACGCGTTCGGAAAGTGAATATAACTAGCAAATGATAAGCAACTACAGATACACTCTTTTTTGCCACAAGAAACTCTTCTACCATTTAAGTTGTTACTAATATGAATAAAAAGCAAGATACAGCTCTATAAAAACTTAATTGTTGATAATATACGAAAATTGGAATTTTGATAAAAACGTGAATAAAACTCCAATATATTTATACGCAAGATATATATGTTACCAATTTTGAAATGTAAAATGTCGTCAAATCTAAAGATGACCATACTATAGCATTTTGTTTTTGAAGATGGCGGCCACCGTAAGTATACTGGATAATAGTAAAATATAAAATGAAGTTTCACATAGATCATGTCTCATCATATTTTATTAACAAAATACAAACTTCGATGCATCTTGTGGACCCAAAGGAACTCATATTTACCAGTTTGTTTAAAAAAAAACATACTCAAAAATTAAAGATGGCGGCTCATTTGGCTGCTATAAGCACTAGGAAAAAAAATCAATAGCAAAAAAATGGCGATTTTCATACTTAAAGCGATGTTATACGCAGTCGCAAATTTTGAATATAAATACAAATGAAACAACTATAGATACACACGGGTGTGATACAAGAAACTCATTCCACCATTTAATTGTTACTAATATGAATTAAAACCAAGTACCAGCAATATAAAATTATTTTTTTTGATAATATACGAACATTGAGAAATTTTGATAAAAACGTTAATTAAACTCAATACTGTACGTATACGCCAAGATCATCGATCATTTATCAAGATATATACTTTTTCCTAATTTGTTAAATAAAAAAAGAAAAACGTAAAAAAAATAAAAAAAATAAAAATAATCATTTTGTTTTTCAATCATATATTTACAAAACATAAATGATAAACTGAGTTCGGTCCAAAAGTGTTTATCTAGTTCTTCATTTATTTAACATAAATTATAGTTATTCATATTTCCTAATGCAAATAATATATAATACTGGATGTATTATGTGAAATATAGTCAGTTTTGGTTATTAATGTCACAACACTTAATGATAGAATCGCCCCACCCGTTTTTGGTCCAAAAGTTTATAGTTGATTCATTTATATTAAGTTAAGAAAAAAAAAATCCAGTGTTGGCTATGATGAGTGACCTGGGCCATATTAGTGACCGTCTTGATGTAAGGACATGTTAGTTAAAACTTACTTGATACGGGTTTAATGTGTCCAAAGTATGTATCTAGTTGCTTCTATACTAATGTGTACAAAATATATTGACCCACCGGTTATATATGAAAAAATTGCCAAATTTGGGTTTGAGCATGTTAAAATTTTAAATGTTAATATGGTTGTAATGTTTAAAATATGTCTACTGCTCATTTATTGTTTCTATTAAATTCCTGATGCGTATTGTATTTTGAGTATGCTGTACGCACAGTCATCATTTTGTCACCATTTGGATTGAAGCATGTAAACATTATAATAAAAAAATATTATACCCCTTATGTCCCTAGAGGAAAAAAATGACACCACATGGACGATCACCGCAAGAAAGGGTCGGTGAGGTGGCGTTTAATTGTTCGTGTTAGATTCTAAGGACAATTTCACCCTAAACAAGTTAAAGGGTTCGCTCCGTGATTTTTGAAAAGTGGGGAAAAATGCATTCGGTGATTTAAGGGATATACAGTTGTTTCATTTTTATTGAATTTTCCTATCCTGCATAACATAGTATATATGATAATTACCAGTTTAGGCTATTGATAGGGATTACATTTACAATGGCCATATAGCGGCCAAATCTTCGATGATGTTAAAAAAGCAAAATAATATGGAGTTCCTGCTGTTCAAAGTATACTAGATGTTATTTATGTTGATTACAAATATCATAATAACAGGATCACGTTGGCTTGTATGGAAAAATAAACAATATTTTAGAGTCTAGTTCGTACGATTTTTCCATTTGTATTTTCATCAAATTCTCATCGTGTATAACCATTTGTAGGGTGGTTGGTATATATAAAAATAGCAAGTTTTGGCTTGATAGTGCTTACAAGGCGTATTATTAGCCACCATCTTGGGTTGAGTTGAAGGGTTTCTATAAAACGATAAGTAATAGACAAGAGCTCATGTGTGTTGCTTCATTTGTATTTTCATCAATTACTGATGCATATAACATAATTATACGTAGGTATTATGAAGAATCGCTATTGATTAGATTAAGAGTGCTTAAATACGCAATTGTCATTGGCCACTATCTTGGATTTGAAAAACATGTAAACAAAGCAAAAATTGGTAGTTTTTTCAAGTGGCCAAAATTATGAATTATTTATAAAATGTTTCATTAAAACTTAAAAATTTATTGGGTTTTTTTATTCAAATTGCCTAATGTGTGATAAACATAGGAAGTAAATAGGTGTATGAAAAATTATCAGATTAAGCAATGAAAGTGCTTACAGAAGCTATTATATTAGACCACCATTTGCGGGGATTTGAAGTATAGGTTTTTCTAAACCATAAATGGTAAATGAGTTCTTTTGGTCCAAAGTATACTATCTAGATGTTTTTTTTAATGGTTATCAAAATTATTGTTTATTTAAATCTTTTGTTATATATAATATTAAAAAAAAACATAACAATTTTACTATTATCAGTGCTGTACTGGGCCCGCCTTTGGATCAAAGCGTGTTAGCCAACACAGAAAGTTGGATTTATTTCTTCTGTCAGAGTATTAAATGTAATGTTTCCGCCCCAACTGTTAATAACTTAGGTAGTTTGCTTAAGATTACCAGTTTCTGTGAAATAAGCGCTTTTCGGTGGCCCTATTGGCCGCAATCTTGGATTTGAAAGTAGTTACCAAAAAAAATGTTAGATGTGGGTTCTAGACACACAAGATATAATACACCCTATAATGTGACGCCTGTTATCTTGATTAGTGTTAATTCAGCGTTTATATTCATAACATAGCTTTTGTCGGATTTGTTTAATGTGATGCCCATATTGATTGAATTTAGGCTGTTTTTTGAACTCTTTGGTCTCGAAAATATGGGTATTATCATCAATTTGGACCTCATACGCCTCCGAATACTAATTATAAGGGATTATGTATTTTGGCTGGCCTCACTTCTGGATGTTTGACACCTTTTAAAAACGTTTTGAAAAATTTCAAAGATATTTTTTTCCAACTTGTACACCCCAACACAATGAATCAGAGGAATTTGCTCTTAACAGAAAAAAAAAAACACCGAAATTACATTGTAGCCTACACTATATGGACGGATTGCTTTTACCCTTTTCCCTGGGTTATGTGCTAGCTCTGGGCGTTGGAATAATATGGGTTGTCTGTGTGTGTACGTTAATACTGACGAAAGGTGGAGACCAAAAAAGTCCATAAGCCCGTCTGCCTGCGGGGAAGGCACTTGAAGATAAGTGGACTGTGCCCACTCAACAAAACCCCATATCGGGCAGTTAGGCGTTCGCCTAGGTAGCCTAGGAGCTTATCAAAGGCATAGGTCTAAACACTTTCAGCATCTATAGACTAAAATTAATTGAGTTTGCTACTCTAACTCATTCTAGAAAAAAGATTGACTTTTTGGGGAAAGATTGACCTATTTTTTGACATTGCTCACCCCCTGTCAGACCCAGGGGGAGGACCTTGGGGGATATGGATTACATGGTTGTAGGGGCTTGTGTCCTCCTACAATATGGTACTCTAGCTAATCTGGAAAAAAAGTATGGCAAAATGTTACCTTTTTGACATTTCCCACCCCCTTCAGACTAGGGGAGGACACTGGTGAATGGATTCCATGGTTAGTAGGGGCTTTGACTACTCTAGCAATATAATCTAAGTTTGGTACTCTAGGCTCATCTGGAAAAAGTATGGCAAAATGGTTACCTTTTTTGTGAAATGTTGGGACTTTTTTGACCATTCCCCCCCCCCTGTCAGACCCAGGGGAGAACCCTGGGGGAATGGATTAATGGTTAGTAGGGGCTTGTGTCTCCTTACCAATATTATCTAAGTTTGGGTACTCTAGCATCTGGAAAAAAGTTATGGCAAAATGTTTACCTTGTTTTGTGCCAGACAACACACCGTACATACGTCCTGACATTAAATCCAGACATTGCCATTTCATAAGCCGGATTTTGTACGCAATCCGTGCCAAAAGACAACTATAAAATGTTACAAACGTTTATATTAAGGGGTACGCGCTTTATAGGATACAACGGACAAAGTTTAACCTTCAACATGACATTATCCGACATTCCAAATGGCAGGACGTGCTTTCGAACCGCGAAACTCCCGCTTGTAAGGCGAGATCTTGCCTCTTCGCTCTTTACTACCGATGATGATGATGATATGCTGATGATGATTAAATGCATATATAAACATAAAACAATTAAGTAAAGCATGAGGATATTCAAATGCTTTTGTAAACAAAGACAGTATCGATGAACAAGGACCAAGTCGGCTGCATAAAGAAGGTGACTAATATTAACACCCGACCGATTTGAATTTTCTGTATCTCGGGTGAATTGAGGCGTAAACTAAGATTATTCAGGACAAGATTGAAAAGAACGGCGATGACCAAGGAGCCTTCGTGGACACGGCCTCACAGGAAAACAACGTGTAACTCCAAAAGGTGTTCTCACATGAAGCTGTCAATTGCATATACATCGAACGGAAAAAACATCAAGAATTTTGCCAGTTATCCCTGCACTTTGTAGTTTGTATAAAAGAAGTTGGTGGGATTTATGGAAGTCAAACGACGGAATCAACAAAAGCAATATAGACTCTGCCTTTCTTGCGAGGAAAGATATTTATTGATGATTGTATTTAAAAATAAAAAACCATTTGTCAGTTGGGCGGAAACCTTTTCTGAATCCAGCAGCCTGCTCCTGGAAAAAGAAATTGAGTCAGCAATCGTGTTCAGTCTATTAAGCAGTACCATTGAAAAGATTTTACACTAACAGGAATCAGAGAGATGCCACGGTAGTTTCAGGATTTTATGTATTTTATTTATTTAATCGTTATTTTATTCGGCAATGTTCCTTCATACAAATGTATTGGTCCACAGGAGGACCTGAGAAACTAATTAAGTAAACAAGTCTACAGAAAAATAATATGGTACATAATTTACATAACACATATAAGTATATGTGTATGTAAGCATATGGACATATATACATCCAAATAACACTGTAGCACTTTGAAGATGTAGCAGGTACACAAACACACACACACACGCATACACACACATACATACACTCTACACATACAAATGTAACATGCACACATAAAACATGCATGCCATGACACCCTTACACACCCCCAAATATGCATCACCAATCACACACAACACATGTCATATTACATAACATAAAATGAGGTAAACAGGAATTAATCATGTGGTTATGCACTTTTAAAAAGTAAAACAAACTCATGGAATCTAATTTACTCGTGATGCCTTGGTAGATTAGTACAAGTATACAGCTGCTCGGTACTGGAATGTTCTTTTACAAGCTTTGTTATTTCCATGATGGAGGATAAACATGTTTGAGCGGATACCGAGTGCCTTTAAATGTGTTGCATGGGAAAGTAAAAAAAGAGGGGGGTGGGGGGTGGGGTGTTGGTTTTTTTGGTGTAATTTGGGGGGGTGGGTGGGGGGGGGGGGGGGGGGGGGGGGTGTTGGGGGGGGGGGGGGGGGGGGGGGGGGAGGGGGGAGGGGGGGTGGGGGTGGGGGGGGGGGGGGGGGGGGTGGGTGGGGCGGGGGGGGGGGGGTGGGGGAGGGTGGGGTGGGGTGAGGGGGGGGGGGTGGGTTGGGTGGGGGGTGGGGGGGGGGGGTGGGGGGGGGGGGGGGGGGGTGGGGGGGCGGGTGGGAGTGTGAGGGGTGGGGTGGGGGGTGGGGGGGGGGGGGGGGGGTGGGGGGGGGGGGTGGGGGGGGGGGGGGGGTTGGGGGGAGGGTGGGGTTGGGGGGGGTGGGGGGGGGGGGGGGGGGGGTGGGGGGGGGGGTATTTTTTTAGGGGGGGTGGGGGGGGGGTGGGGGGGGGGGGGTGGGGGGGTGTGGGGGGGTGGGGGGGGGGGGGGGTTTGGGGGGGGGGGGGGGGGGGTGGTGGGGGGGGGGGGGGGGGGGGGTTGGAGATATAAGCAGGAGCAAAATGTTAAGGCATTTCAAAAGTTAAAATTAAGATCTGATAATCCTCTCTCATCAGAGTGTCCACCAGGTTTCATCATTTTGTCCACCGAGGTTCGAAGGTCGCAGAACAAAAAGGACACGGGCAAGTATGTTTTGCAAAATTTGGAGATCATTTGGGCCCAGTAGTGAAATTGGACCAAACAGAAAATGCAGTAGTCAAAATGAGGGAAGACCAAGCTTTGCAAGCATATTAACTGTAGTATGAGGAAGAAAATGATTAATTCTCCGGATTACAGCAATTCTCTTGGAAACATGAACAAAACATAATCGGCATGAGTGCTTCCACAATAAATACGGATCAAAACAAAACCCAGATACTTGTATGCGTTGACTCGTTCAATAGAACATTTTCATACATTACGGAAATATTGATTATATTATTAGTGTTCGTTATTTTTCTTCCAAACACATGAATTTAGTTTTTTTTAAAAAAGAAATTACAAGGTAAGTTATTGACTTGAACCAATGAGCAAGTTAGTCAAGTTAGTGTTAAGCTCACTTTTGCAGGGGGATTGGGTCAGATGAACTGACTAAAAGGGTAGTGTAAATCTGCAGAAAGAACACATTTGCATGAAACTGATACAGGTAAAGAATTCACAAAAATTATAAATAAAAGAGGACCAAGACTTGATCCTTGAGGTATCCAAATATCAATATTATTAAAAAAAATAAAAAAAATAAAAAAAATAAAAAAAATAAAAAAAATAAAAAAAATAAAGAATTAAACCAATTTAATGCATAACGTATACCATACTCTTTAATTACAAGAAGTAGATTATGATTACAGTATCAAAAGCCTCTTAGATCGAAGAAGATAGATCCTGTACTTCCTATCCTTTATGTTATTAAGGTATTGAGCAGTTACATTAAAAAGGAGTAGTATTAGTACTGTGTTTTAGTCGAAAACCGACTGACACTGATTTAAATGTTATTATGTGTAAGAGATAATGGTAAACCTGATGTACAGCACGCTCAAGAATTTTTGATAAAAGAGGAAGAACAGAATGTGGCATATAGATTGTTAAACTCACTTTTGTCCCTCCTTGAAGATAGGTTGTAACCTTAGCTTTTTTCCAAATGCAGATGGGAGAAACTGAAGTGATCAAAGAAAGATTACAAATATGCAAGTGGGAACAAATGATGGGGCTGACAACTTGCGGGGTTTACTACAAACCATGATCAATACCTGTAGCTTTATTATTAGAAAAGTTACAGATCTGATTCAAATACAAACACAGGAGTTATAATATAAAATTGAAAATTAGTTGTAATCCAGGGTTAGCAGTAAAATTATCACAACTATATTATTATTCCATTATAGTATTATTAAATTTATTGCCCAAAGTTTTACTACAGAAGTGGAAATACCATTACATTGATCTGCAACTCTCCTTATAATCAGACAAAGTAAAACCAAATTTGTTTGTAAAGTTAGTTACAGGTGATGTATTCTTTGAATTAATTCTTAATTGTACTCCAAAGTTCCTAGGATCATTAATATTATCATTAATAGCATTATTACAAGTAGTTCTTCAATGATTGTTAAGTTTATTACTGGTTTTGAATGCCTAGCCATTGCCCAGTCCTGTGGATAATTTGTTTTATGGCTGTGAGAAGTAGTGGTCCTGTCTTTGGAAAGGTTCATATATTTGCTTGTTAAATCCACTCAGGCAGGGCAGCCCGGGACTCTCTTCTCCTTCACAGGACAAATGGTAGCAAAAGCCTTATCAAACAAGTCCCTAAAGTGCAGTAGGCATGTCAACATCCGGCAATGTTCAACAGTGCTCCAATTAATTTCTTAATTGTATCAACAAATTCATACATTAAGTTTTTAAAGCATCTTGCTTTCACTATTCTTAGGTGGTACTTAGTTTTCTTCTTCTAGAGTTAAATCAATGAGTGATGGTCAGATATTTCCTACACGTGAAACACCAGAAGATGAAACTTTTATCTGGTGGAAACAAAAAGAGATCAAGAATTGTTTGGGTAGTTTCAGTTATGCTTAGTGTAGTCATTGAATGAGCTGCTTCAATTACTAGAGAACACGAGGGTTAATTTTATTAGGAGTGAGGTTTTTAAATGGGAATCTAAGTTAAAATCCCCAACATCAATAAAATCATATAGTGGTGGTGGAGTTTTAGGAAAATTGATCTAATGTAATGGAATCAGCAGAAGAGTCAGGTGGTCTATAAACAGTACCAAGAAGGATAGGCTTTGTGTGTGGTAACTTAAGCTCTACCCAAAGTGCTTCAATGCATTGTATGCAAATCAGAATTCTCATGAATACCCACACCTTCTTTTATATAGCACAAAACACCATCATGCTCCATGTGCACTCTATCTAGTCTACATAAAGTGACCCATCAAATAGAAACTCACTGTCATTTATACAACATAACCAAGTCGCAGTGAACACATAAAACATCAATACTATTTTGCGTCATAAAAACTCTTATGATCTACCTTTTACGGAGACTACGAATTGATATGTGCAATTTTGAAACCTTGGTTTAACTTACAATCATATCAATAAATTCCTGAAAAGGAAGTCATAATTGATATACAGAAAAACAGTTATCCAAACCAAGTGTTACTTGCTTGGATGAGAATTAATACATGTAAAAGGAAAATCAAGTTTACAGTTGTCACCGATTTAGAGTTGCAATCAATAATTTTACGAAGAACATTGGCCCAAGTACTATGTGGTATTGTTTTAGAAATTCTTAGATTTAACTATTATCACAAAATTCTACTACACTGCAAAAACCTGTATCCGGGATGTAATGTCATCTGAACACATGAATTCACTGGGATGTAAAAACATGGCTTAAAGTTCAGAGTCAATTCATTTTACCTGTCCGATTTGTTTGGTTTCTGCAAAAAATCCGTAAGTGCTGAATAGTTGAAAGGAAATTCCTTGAAGAATTAGAAAGTTCCTTTCTGTTAAGAACGGTGGCGACGAACTACGGTTCGCATCAGCGACCCGGTCATAATAACGGGTTACCTTTCTATAAAATTCGGGACAATAAGACGCAGTAGCTCATTGTGTTTGGAAAAGATACAAGAGAGAAAACTAAAGTAGTCTTAGGAAAAGGAAGTACAAAGCATATCAAGTGAGAAATAAAGCGGAGAAATTTCAACGAATCAGCAGTCGACACATCATGACCAAGCAGCTTACCCAATTAAAGTGTGATAGCACCTAGAACCTCTTCTTGTGTAATATCGATGTAGGAAATAGGTTACCAGGGGTGCGCTTGGACATAATCGACTGTCTGATGCGTCTACCTAGCAAGAAAGTGGACGTCTTTTCAGGCTTTCTACGACGCTGGCCTACAATGTGTGGAATAATTGGGACCCCTCGATCAATCCAACACTGGATTAAAAAGATTGGCTGAAAGAATTTAAACCAAAGCCATTTGTCGAGATATTTGGAGGAAACCGACTGAGATGAGGATTTCAATTGTACCATTGAAGGGAATTAAGCAGATATGTTGTTTCGATGTCTGAAACAAATATTTCTTGCGTTTAAGCAGCTCCTTGTTATAAGTTTCAGTGACCTTGTATGTCGTCTAAAGCATTGCTGTGAACGGCCAAAACCTAAAATCTTCGAAGCAGTACGCGAACAGAATTCTTGAAATGCAAAACCATTATTATCAAAACCAAACTATCATGCGCAAGTTTCTGACACTAACGGTAGTATTTCTAAGCCGGTGTAAAGAACTGAGTTGTCCCCATGAGAGAGTGTACTAGCTACTATAGCAACGTGTACGGAATAAACGTGACCTTTTAGACAAGGCCATTTGGGTATAGTACTGAAACAAATGATGCATACAGCACTCCATGGAGAACACAATAGACCGATGAGGGGTAGGCACCAAAGAGGTTCTATATAGATAAGAGAGGCAAAACGTTACGTAATCTTTAGAAATTCACCGTTGCATGTTTTGCCGACCACAACAGAAAACCTAGAGTACAACAAATAGAAAGCAATGGCGGCCTCCGCTTCTTCCACACCTTACTGTGGGTGCCGCCTTGCATACACTAATCGGTAGTGATACAAATTAAATGTATGGTGTTAGAGGTGGCCAGGTATAATAACAGTGTACCTGGATCATTGCTCAGATAACTCGTTTTTCTCATAATGCAATGCGCGCTTAGGTGAAAAGCTGTATTCATTGAGGCGGTTTATTTAAATCAAGAGGACTGATGTGTCCATTTCATTCGTTGTGTGCCATGGGTAGGACAAAATTTAACCACCCAATTGCACCCAACATCAACCAAATGATATGTTAGGCTGCTTGTTTGTATCGAATTGACATTATGTGTGTGTCAAGCACCCAACTGATAATTAATTAAGTGCAATATTCAAAATGTCAGCGCCAGTCACGGGACGAACGGTTTTGAATGCGTTCACCCAATTGGGTAGGACAAAGAGGTTCATATAGATAGAGAGGCAAACACGTTACGTCATCTTTAGAATCATCGTCCGCAGGTTTTGCCGGACCACCAAAGAAAACATAGGGTACCAACAATAGAAAGCAATGCTGCCTCCGCTTCTTCCACACTAATCGGGGTTGCCGCTTTGATATACACTAATCGGTAGTGATACAAATGAATGTATGTGTTAGAGGCTGGCCAGGTGTAATAATAGTTCACCTGGATCATTGTGATCGATACTCACTCGCTTAGGTGCTAGGGCGCTTAGGTGAAAAGATGTATTCATTGAGGCGTTTATTTAAATCAAGACACTGGCGTGTCATTGCAGTCGTTGTGTGGCATGGGTAGGACAAAATTTACCACCCAATAGCACCAACATCCAAACAACTGATATTTTTGCCGGATGTTTGTATCGAATTGAGAATTATGTGTGTTTATAATATCTCGGGTAGATTTCTTATTGTTTTCAGCGTGCATTATTTTCCACGAAGGCCACTGGGCTCGGTCAGAGAATGCAGGGTCTAGATAATGCACGGGGTTCCACACAAAGTCACAAACTCCTTTAGCTACTTAGAAATACCGTCAATCATTTGATACCGACTTACTGCTCAATATCAGTAAACATGACTGCATCGTATTATATACCCTATACGAACTTAGTATCTACAATCTATGGGTCAGTCTAACTTCAATTATTGTGTTAAAAAATATTGGTCTCGTTTAGTATTATAATTCAAACATGCGCAGGACATTAAATAAATGTGATTTTGTACTGTGTCTTTCCGAAACGCGTATATTCTTAATTAACGGAACAAGCTTTTGAACTCTCGAAGGCGATACGTTGAACATTAAATATTGATCTTACTATAAAATCCTTTATGTTATATTTGTCAAAATTAGCAAGCCTTTAGAAAGGTAGCTGCTCTATGACTTCCCTACCTCTGTGCCGTGACGGTCAGGCGGCGAGACTTGATGGGCGCACCAGTAATCCGCACACGGCGCTTAAAGCGAAGGCGTTTTTACACTCGTGCACAAAGATGGCATAAATGGACGCGTGCGTACAAGCTACGTCAATGTTATAGCACTGCACGGGAGGTAGAGAAATGGACATAAATGTTGATATATTAATAGTAGGGCCATGAGAATTAGTGTACTTGAAGAAACCCAAAATTCACAAATAAAATCGTTTTAAATGCAGAAACAGTAATGTTTTGTACAACCCATGGGGGTTCTTTTGTGCCCACAGGGGTTTTTGGTATTTAACATCTAATACAGTGGGCATTGGAATTGGTAGAATGGAAAACTTCATATGCATTTATATGCAAAACGTCACTGATGGGTTTGTTTTGGAAAAAGTATGGCCAGTGCGAAACGTCTATCGTTCTTTTCAATTGCATTGACAGTTTAATAAGGGTTTGTTTGAAACTGCCAGGGAGTGCGAGAAAGATTAGCCACTCTAAGCGTCTTAGAGAGTTGATTTTTCTCGCACTTCCAGATCCCTTTTTCAAAACAAAAAACTAATAAGAATGAATTTGCTTCAAGGTCTTTTTGGCACTATTAATAGAGTATAACTTGGACATGTTGGAGTATTACGAAGTGTTTTTAATTTCTTTTAAAAAACAACCTCAAAATTGAGATAAATTACGTTAATATTAATGTTAGTAATGATTTGAGTTATATTGTTTTCTAAAGTATATGAAGGATAAGGACCACGCCTCAATGCATTCGACAGGATAATTGCACGTGACGTATGGGTCAGTGCAGGCGCATCGGCCTCGGCTCTCGTGCTGCCTGCACGGACGCATAAGGTCAAGTGCGATTATCCTGTCGAATGGCAACTAGGCTAGTCATTATTCTTATCATTCAAGCACCCCCAAAAATAAATAATTATTCCGTGCAAATATTTCAAAATGTCAGCGCCCAGCAGGACGACTGGTTTTGAATGGGCTTCACCCCCTTGGGTAGGACAATAAGAAACACGGACCTGTGTTTTATGGACACCTGAGGAACTTTTGGCAGTGTAATTAATATATCAGGAAGAAAAGAAACGCCTGGTCATAGGAAGATTCCGTATGCATCCATAAAAATAGTCTTTTAAAACTGATATCTCAGAGACGCCCACCTATTCAGAAAGGTTTGTAAGCAACGGATTAAGGGATTTGTCACAGAAGTCGGCTCGAGCTCTTGAATGCTCTTTCTTGTTAACTCTACCAGGAGGGCTCCCCTAAATATATATAGAAACAATTGGTAAATGATCCGACTCGATACGTTGATGAATATCCAATTTGAGAAAATGGGGAAATTGATGATTTAACTATCAATCTGAACCACAGTTGCTTGAAATCTAACAAATCCGTACCACATCTACTTTTATCAAAAATGTTCTGGAAACAAGCATTTCATTGACTTAATAGAAATCAGGATCCCACATCAGGGCACTAATCCCTCTAATAAAATCATCTTCATTCCAGTTCTACCGTTAAACATCACCAACAAGAATAATTTGTATTGGGAACTGGGGGAAAACAAAGCTGCATATTCAGAGTCTAATATCATAAATATCTCCTCACTCGCATGGGGGAACTGTGGGGGGATCTGTACATAATTGCGAAAATAAAAGTTGTATCCTTCACCAATATTATATTATCAAGATATCCTGAAATGCTATGAACTTGTTCAACACAACAGTTAAAATTAGATTAAAGTAAAAGGAGATACCACCCGAATTCCTAACTGCATTGGCAGGTTTCTTCCTTACCACACTTATTTGATCAAAACCTCATAACAGCCTTACGTAAGCGTCAACTCCAGAATGGGAGTGCCCCCCAGATCATATCTAAACTTGCTTCCACTTTTCAGTAGTGCTTTTAACTATATAATTTAAAATAATAATTTGGGCCACCCTTGATTTTTACTTAAAAATAAAATGGCGGGCAAAATACATTTTTTTAAATGAGCTAAATTTTATGATACCCTTCATTAAAACGTACACAAATCTTCGAATTTGGTCTTTTTAATGTACAAAGGCATGTCTTTGAATCTACAAAGCAAAATGTCAATTTGTTGGAGCCGTAACGGTAACCCGAAGAATTAAAAAATACATCGGTCCTCAGACCGCATGTGTCGCCTGCCGTCGCGGTTTGTATAGCACGCGGTAGTTTTTGACCACCACCCATGCTCCAGGAGCAGGTCTCCCTCGCTAACCTCAAAGGGCAGCTATTGAGTTATCTTTTTTTGGACTTAGAATTTTCCCTCTAACCTGAAAAAATAATGAAAATTGTATGTATTTCAAAAGAAGCTGTAACGAGATTCGAACCCGAGACCATTGTATCATGAGGTCAGCTACCTAACCATAAGACCAGCGAGGATTGGTGTGCCAGATTGCAATTCTAATCGCAGATAACATTTACGGAATAAATCGCTAAGTACTATAAGCGTATATAATGAATAGCTCCGCTCTGGAACGGTTGCCACAACCCATGCTCCAGGAGTATGAGTGGTGGTCAAAATCTCACACTTGCGTTTGGCACTGGGGGCACATTACAAAATGGTCTGCCTATTGAAACACGTGCTTTACGTGCTCTCTTGTATCCGTCATATCTTTGTCCCTGCCTTACCTAGAGCAATGAAATTTGCAGGTGAGAATTTTGAATTCACGCTCTTTCATCATCATCATCTCCCTTTATAGTCCACTCAATCTATAAAAACACCTGGACAAAATTGCTACAGAAGGTTTTCTTGCTGTAAATAGCAGTAATAGATCTCCAAAACAACATATCAAAAAGGTAGAAAAAGGAAGCCTGGCAAGACATGGTAATTTGCATTTATCTTGCGTGGACGTATACGCCCATATTTCGACAAAGGTATATAGTTCATAAATGCATGTTTAGGAAGATTTCCCATTTTTCTGTTAGTATTTGAACATGTTTTACATGGCTATGCCTGCAAGGTGTGTAGCACTTGCAATTGATATATAAAGTGGAAAGTGATGAGTCATATTCAAGATGGTCGATGTTTCCCGCCAAAATTAATTTTGCATCTAGATGATTTGTCAGACTGCAATCGGAAGGGTAGATCTTTATTTAGCAAATTATTACCAGAGAGTATTTATTCAAACACATTGGGTCAACTAGTGCCGGGGGCCCTCCCTATGCGAAGTGATGGGTATATGTGCATCGGCCAGGTGAAAAATAGGGTCCTTTTCCAGGTCCTTTCAGATAAAATGTACTCAAATATACAGGGTCATTCGGTACACAAGCTGAATAAAATGGGGCCATCCAGTATGAAACTTTAGGGGGGCCAATGATGTTAAAACCTGAAATTAAAATAGGAAATGTCTCTTTTCCAGAGTTCAAACTGCCATGGAATTAATAAAATTGCTGCCATGAAATGATAATTTGTTAAAAATATGCACGTAGGCTGCGAAAATTTTGAATTTGGGTGTTCAAAGTTGATAATTTTATGCAAACTTGTGATAAAAGTGGATAGCAGGAAAGAAGAAAATGGGGGTCATTATAAAGTATGTGAACATTTTAAAAAGGGGGTCATTTGGTAATAGCCTGAGTAATATGTAGGACAGCAGCATAAAAAGGCGGCCAAGCATTCTAGACGTCACCAAAGTCAGCATCTCACAGGCCTTGACTACGCAGCTCTAACAGGGGATGTGATATCTTCTGCACAAGATCTACTACAAAACCTCATTTGAGAATGCTGCAGATAAAGTCGTCCTACATCTAAATGCCAAAGCGACGGAATGGAATAAATGACTGTCATGAGGAAGAGAATCATCAATCTATCTGCAGTACCCACGGTACCCAACTCAAAGGGTTAGACCTCAGTACCTCGGTTCCTATGTTGGACAGCAAGAAAGACCTTCTTCTTGCGTATGAGGCCACCTAGATTGTTTTGTAGCATTGGAGCCAACCCGTTGATTGGTTGGGTTTGAGAAATATTGTCACCGGTGGACAAAAGGTAGGGCCCTCATTTAGAAGTGATCCGCAGTTTGGATGGAGAACCACCATTGGCAGGCTGCGAGGCTAGCCTCCATCGGGCATTGGCTATTGAAGCGACCGACTCCTGTACGAATCCGGTTGTATGGTGACCCATTCCTTGCTTGTGAGATTGCTGCCAGTGGTAGTTCTGTCTTAGGTGTCATAGAGTTTGATCTGGTCTTGGGGTTATCTAGCCAGGCAGTATTCCATGTCTGTAAGATGTTGAACGGGGAGCTGGGGAGTTTAGCTCGTGTCGTCAGAAAGGTCGGCGAGATCGCAGTCTCTGTCTGCCAATTTGGTGTGATTCTTTGACAGTGTTGCAGCAGGTGCTTGTTGCCATCAGGGCCTTGTTCACAAGTTTATGCGTGTGGTGTTCTCTCTCCGAAGTACTGCAGGTACAACGCCTGAAAGCACTGGTAGTAACTCAGATGGAGTAGGACTGAGGCAGCCAGTGATGGTTCTCACGGTCTCGTTGAGTACTGTGTACCCAGCTTCTTTGTGTGAGAGCTGTTGCACCTGCTGGGGCGGCATATTCAGCAGTGCTGTAGACCAGAGCCAAGGCGTGGGTGTCGTAGGGTCGTGGGCTGGCACCCCATGAAGATCCAGCAATTCGGCCACAGGAGGTTATTCCTCGAAGAACCTTTGGGGCATACGACTCGAGGTGCTGCCGGCAGGTAAGCTGCCGTTCAAGCTTCACTCCCAAGTATGTTGGTGTAGAATTGTATGGCAGAGGCACCCCATTCGGTTGGATTTGAAGCTGGCGATGAGCCTCTTTGGTGTTGAGGTGGAAGGCAGTAGTGGTGGTCTTGGCTTCGCTCATCTTCAGTCTCCATGTCTTGAGATATGCTGCGAATAAGGCCAGGTCTGTAGTAAGTGTGTTTTCTACTTCTGTCCAGCTGTTGTCCGAGTGGAGGAGGGCAGATCGGCGGCGTAGCCATAGTGTCTAGCTGTTGTTTGAGGTAAATCGCTGATTAATACAAGTTGCACAGCATAGGAGCCAGTACAGATCCTTGTGGTACTTTGTTCCTCAGACTCCAGACGACTAACTGCTCTGCCCTTCACTGGTCTTGAGAATAACGCTACGTGTTGCAAGAAGTTACATCTAATTGTACAATGTGCGATCCGTGATGGTCCTGAGAAGCGTGAGTGTCAGGCCCTGGTGTCCCCAAGCGGTGTCATATGCTGCATTAAGGTCCACCAAGATCACGCCTGCCTTACGGCGCTTTTCAACCTTTCCGTCAATATCATTTGTGAGTTTTAAAACAATCTGATGGACAGCTCGGCCACGGCGAAATCCTGCTTGTTCGTCAGCAGATGGATCGACGACTGGTTCCAGCCGTCCAGGATCATCCTCTCAAGGAGTTTGAATGAACACACAGTAGTGGATATTGGGCGGTTAAAAAGTTTCTATGGTTGTCCGACCTGCTTGTTTTTGGTTTGGGGGAGTGCGATGAGAGTAGCTCTCCTCCAGATCTTGGGTAGGGACTGGTTGGTAAGGCAACCGGTGTAGAACCCTGGACCAATCTAGACAATCGTGGGCCGCATGCATCAGGAACTCCTGCTGGTAAGTTATCAGGGCCCTGGGCCTTTCACTCTTTTTATTTGGCTGATAGCAGAGGTAAGCTCATCTAGTTAAGAAGACATTTTGAAAGTGACCCGTGTCACACCGGGGGCTCGACGAAGTTTGGTGATCTCTTTTTTGACAGAGCGAGTGTGATCCTATCAATGTTTTCTTGAAACGACCATTTGCAAGGAGTTTGCTCAGCATTGAGTTGGCCGTCACTGGACATTCGATGGTTTGAAAATTCTGCCGGGAGGCGGTTTATAGTCTTCCAACTTCCTGCTGGAGTGGGTGAAGTCGATTCTGGACCGTCTCCCTCCCAGCGCTCACGGCGTTTCCTGTCCAAGCAGTTTGTCAATCTGAAGCCTTGGATGAAGCTTCTTCCCCGGTTCGGAATTCAGGAAATATTGTAAAGGGTGTCCATTCCGCATCCCAAGATGGGATATAACTGCGACGGCAGTCACTTGGGATGGTCTTCTTTGCTATATTAATAAGAGTTGACACAGTGCTTGTGTAAGATTGTCGCAGGTTGGGGGAGGAGGTTGGTGTCGGGAGGTGGTCGGCACTTCTGAATCCCCAGGTTCTTGAACTGGCCCAGTCCTGCTTGCGGAAGTTCCCCAAACCACCTTTTCGCTGGCTTTGTTGGTAGACTTAGCAAGGCTGTAATGAGCGATCAGTGATGGGCTGTGTTGGGACTTCGGAAAAACGGTCGATAAGAGTACGGTGATGAGATGGTGTCCATGTTCTGCAAAGCAAAGGTCAGGGTTGTAGACGGATCCACCTTCCAAATAAAGTGTCGGTTGCTGGGGTCGTGTAGAAGTTTTACCCCGGATTTTGAGGCCCAATCCTCTAGGGTAGCTCCATCAGGTTGGTTTTCCTGTAACCCCCTACCCCCAGGTTATTCTATGGCTATTAAAGACCCCAGTCGCCAGCGTAAATGCAAGGGTGCCCATAAGTTGGTAAGGTCCACTGCGTGGAGGCCGATGTTTGTTGCTTGTAGACCTTGGTTACATGAACACCTGCAATTTGGGTCGTTGCCCCTTCCGGGTGGAGTCTCCTGAGAGTTTTTGCAATTTGTTTTCATTGGGCTGTGTTACTAGCAAAGGTGGCAATCCCGTGGTTAGCGCTCTCGGTGTGTGCCGCTAGTGTAGCCGCCAGATGTTCAAATGGAACTGTCAGTAGCGTGTGTCTCTAGGAGGATTAAGTTGCAGTGACTTTATGCGTATGTGTGAGGTGTTCGATGTTGTTTATCTTTGCCCTAGTGAGACCTCCACGTTTTAGTTGGAGCACTGAGATAGCCATCTGAACTTGACATCTGTGTGAAGCCTGCCTGATATGGCACGTGGTGCCAGACCTGGCATCAGATCGTGTTCCCTCTGGCGGGCATGATTAAATACAGTGAGATAAAAAAAAAGACACGCAAGAAAGACTCAAAGTTAAAGGGCCGTGGCCTGGTCGTTAATAGCATCGTCCCCATACTTCCCAGATTTTACCCGGAAGTGGTCACCATTTAGTATTTACCCTTGAAATCTTAGGGCTAAAGGATATTTGGTTTGGAAGTTTGAGCGAAATGTACCAAAAAAAAACCCCCATTTTGGTCGAACCGATATTAATTTTACACATATAGGGCTAAGAAAATTTATTTTTAGCTCTCACGAATGAACACGGGTTGAAATATCAACGCCAAAACTGATGGGGTTTAGAGGTGAAGACCATTTTCTATCAATGAAACTTTATTTACGTAAATCGGGTCGTCCCCTTCTATTATATTGTATATAAACCAAATATAGGCAAAAATGGCACATAGATTTTATGCACTTAGCAGTCTGCCGTGGCTTCCTTTTTTCTACCTTTTTGATATGTTGTTCGGGAAGGTTTATACAACAAGTTACAGCAAGAAAACGCTCTGTACATTTTGTCCGGTCCCACATCCCGTAGATGAGTGGACTATTACTGGGCATGAACTCGGTAGAGTATACTTCGCCACGTGTGTTGAGGGGCATTTAGAGCAGGTGAGACATAAATAAACACAGCATAAAAACAACTGGATACTTACATTAAAAAAACCTTGCTCACCTGATGTGGTTATGACATAGGCTTACCCAGGATGTTCGTCTATGGGTGGGGTGGGGGGGGGCGCCAGGATCTAGGCTGACCCCCCTCCCCCCCACCCCCCACCCCCGAAAATCGGTACGGGGTCCTGGTGCATTGTCCCAGGGCGTCGTTTTGAAAATTCGGCCTCTTATTTGGGTCAAAACTGCTAATTCGATTTTTTATTCTTCCATTTTTCCTTTTCCTCTTTTTTCCTCTCTTATAAAAACCAAATTAATTAATATAATTATATTCTTTATTTTTTTACCTTGTACAGCGCCCCCAGGGTACGCGCCCCCTGGGTACGCGCTTGATGTAAGCTACTGAAACCTGACTCGCCAGACCCTGGTCTTGAAATGTCTAATGATGAGAGTTTCACGACTTCTGGGCACTTATTCCAAAACGGATGGTGTCAGGGAAGAAAGACCTTCATCAAGGTGGTGCGGTTTAAATGGCATGGAACTTGTTGATGATACCTCTTGTTTTTGGCCACCATCATCAGTGGTGTGTCTCCTTTGTGAGGAGGAGTGATTGTAGAATGTCCGACCAGCTTGTTTGGTAAATGCGGTACATCCTGGTGACCTTGGCACGGCTCTACGTTTGTTCAAGACAGTCCCATCCGAGTGTGTCGAGCATGGTTGTGACACTGCTCCTATCTCTGGAGAGTGTCATTCATTACATAAAACACTGCTCCTTCTGGAGTAGTCATTCATTACATACCGAGCTGCAGTGCGTTGGATGGATTCGACCTTGTCTATTCCTTTCTTGGTAGACGGAGATCATACACAACTGGCATACTCTGCAATTGGTCGCACAAAGGTGTTATAGCAGCGGGTCTTCACTTCACGGTGCCAAGATTGCGACGGAGGAAGCCAAGGGCTTGCATGCATTTCTTATTGGTGTTGTCAATTTGTGTATTCCACACTGTTAGAACACAGTTTAAAATTTTGCTGTTTAAAAAGAGGGTTGATTAAAGTGCTGTTGTTTAAGTTTTAAACAACGTTGTTTAGTTTGTTGTTATAACATGTTGTCTTAAACAAGGTTGTAGAAGTTTTAAACAATTTTTTAAACAACTCGCAATCTTTAACCAACTGCTGTTTACCCTGGTCATCGCTCAACCTTGTTTAAAAGTCAAATTAAACAACTTGTTTAAAAAATTTAAACAACTGATGCTTAAACTTTTAAACAAGTTGTTTAATTTTTACACAAGTTGTTTAATTTTTACACAAGTTGCTTAATTTTTAAACAAGGTTGAGCGATGACCAGGGTAAACAGTGTTTGTTTAAAATTTTAAACAACTTGATTAATTTTGTTCTAACAGTGCAACTTAATTTGTTGTTGAGCTCAACACCCAGGTATTTCGCTGAAGAAACTATACTTCCAGTGGGTGACCATGGATATGACACGATACACGACACTGTCGTCTGCGAACAGTCTGACTTGAGAGTCGGCAGAAATGCAGTCAGGCAGGTCATTGATTTAAGCCAGAAAAAGAAGTGGTCCGAGGACTGTTCCCTGGGGGACTCCAGATGACACAGGAGACTGGTCTGATGATTCGCCATCTAGGACAACTTTCTGGACTCGACCTTGGAGGAAATTTCCAATCCAGGAGAGCAGGCTGTTGTTAATGCCATAAAACTTGAGTTTGTGCAGTAGACGAAGGTGGGGGACCTTGACAAAGGCCTTGGAGAAGTCAAGCAGTATGAGGTCTGTCTGTAAGCCATCATCTAACTTATGAGCAAGGTCGTCAACAGTGATGATCAGCTGAGATTCGCAGGAACGGGCCTTGCGGAAACCGTGTTGGAAGTCGGTTAGGAGGTTGCAGGATTCAAAGTGATGCATCATGGAGCTGTGGATGATATGCTCTAAAAGTTTGCAGCAGATGACTGTTAGTGAGATTGGTCTGTAGTTTGACGGTTTGTTCCTGTCCCCTTCTTAAAGATAGGTGTAACTGTAGCCGATTTCCAGATTTCAGGGATTGTTCCGATATCCAGGGATGCTTGTTACAAGATGGTTAGCATTGGTCCCAGGCTGTCAGCTAACTCCTTGAGAAGACGGGCAGGAATGTTGTCTGGGCCTGTTGCTTTGTGGGGATTTGTTTTCTTGAGGAGTTTGATAACACCATTTGTAGATACTTCTATACGATTGATGCTAGGGAATGGACTTGGACCGAGATCAGGAAGAGTAGATGGATCTTCGTCTTTGTTGAAGACCGAACAAAACTGTTGGTTCAAGATGTTTGCTTTGACTCTGCTTCCAGTGTAGGTGGCTCCTCTGGGTCCACGAAGTGGGGCAACATTGTTGTCACAGCGCTTGCTGGAGATGTGACTCCAAAATCGCTTGGGATTTGAGTTGGTCTGGGCATATGATACTGTTGACATAATTGTTATGTGCTTCCTTACACACCTTTTGCATCGTCTTCTTAAGGGTGTTGTACCTATCCCAAAGACGTTGTTTGTGCTTCCTGTAAATCCTGTGACATGGGGTAGCTTTGTTGTAGGCACGTTGTTTTTGTCTACTCAGCTGTTTAACTTTGCGAGTCACCCAAGGTTGGTTGAAACGAGTTGATGTCAGTTTGGAAGGGACAAGCTCAAGAATATGTGACTTGTGTTTCAATGGTATTCCACATGTCAGCAACAGATGAGGTGGTATCAAACTTGGAAACAAAATCTTCCATCATCCTGTTCCCTTCTTCTCGTATGGCGTCCATTCTGCATATCTGATTTTCCACCTTACAGGTTTCTTACGTTTGGGCTTGATGTCAGTGTCAACATAAACAATTTCATGATCACTTATGCCTGGTATTGGTTGGCACTTGTTGATGCATGAAGGCCGGTTGGTGAAGGAGAGGTCCAGTGTATTGTCTAGCCTTGTGGGAAAGGTGACAAGCTGGGTCTAGGGCCGTCTCTTGCATTGTGGTGAGCATATTGTTGTTAATGGCAAGTGGATACTGGTAACTGACAATTGAATGAGTCTTCCAGTCTATGTCAGGTAGATTGAAGTCACCACCTATCCAAAGGATTGCTTTTTTGTTCTCCTTTGCAACATCACAAATGGTGCTACACAAGCGATCCATATAATTAGCATCTCTGTTTGTGGGACGGTAGCAGGCACCAATGATAAGAGGTTCATCTTTCAGTGCTTTGTTGTTAAACTTCAAGTCAATCTTGACAATTATTGCTTCACAATCTACAGCGGAAAGAAGTTTTCCATCTAGGCCGGGTCCTATACCAAGGACTACACCGCCGCAGTCATCAGGACGGTCCCTTCTAAAGATTTCATAATCTAACTCGGGGGGGGGGGGAATATTTCATGGTTGGAAATCTTGGGCTTCAGCCAGGTTTCACTGAGAATGACAATACCTGGTTTAACTGTATGTAGAATGTTCCAAAGTTCAACTTCTTGTCAATACTACGACAGTTGATGACAAGAACACCTAAGTTTGTTGGTGGAGGGGAAACTTTATTAGTTTGAACATCTGCATTTTCCTCGTTTGGAGAGGTACAAGCTGTAGGTAGGCCAATGGGGCTTGCAGCGCTACTATCACTTGAATCCAAGTCCACATTGGATAATGATGAAGCAGAATTGACAAGGTAGATTAAAAAAAGCTTGATGTGAAACGGGGGACACCACAGGCAGGGCACTGCCATGTTGCATCAGAATCATAAGACAAGTAATTGAAGACTGGGGTGCTGATGTGAACACAGCTCTTGTGAAACCACACATCAAAATCATCGCATGCTATAGCAGGTGTTTTCCATTTTACCGCTTTGTCGCAAACACCAGAAGGGTACTTGGGCTTGTAAGCCTTGTATGGAGACATAAGTCACAGAAATGTACTAAGTACAAATGAGTCGGAATAAGAAATACCATTAAAAGTTCAACACCAACACTTTGAGACTGGTAAATTTCATCAACATAACAGTTCAGGGGAGCTGCAGAAATGTTTTGAAGTTCCAAAAATACTACAGAACACAACTTTAAAGCATGAAAAGCAGAGAGCAAAGAAATGTCCTCATCCTCTCAACCCAAATGCACAACCTCTTCTCCATGGATGTTGGCAAACATTGGTAGTGGCCATCTGCTCCTAACTGAAGACCTTAATGTACATACGTTGCTGATGACCGCGAGGCCCTATCCTTCCTCAAAATACTAGATCTATATGACTTGAAAGAACTAATTGTTGGCGCAACTCACATTGGGAACCACACTCTATGAGCCATATTTCAACGCGAAGTAACTTGCCGTCTGACCATTACGCTGTCAAGTGCATCATCAAAATCAGCCGAACTGAACCAAGCATTAAAACTATGCAGACTCTGAACGTTTTGCAACATCAGAAGGGGATTATTTTATGCCTCTGATATTATACGACTGCATTTTGGGTTTGCCTTCAGATGCGACTGTGATTCTTCTGTTAATGAATATAATAACACTTATCCATGACCCTTGATCATGTTGATGAACATTGCTACACTCGTCGATCGATTTGTATAGTTTGCTCCTCATGTACCTGGTATTCAGCATGCTCTTCGTGCTGAGGACGAACGGCCGTCGGATGGAGCGCAGAGTTTCACAGTGGGCTCACAGTATGCAAAGAGGCTCACAAGGATCAGTGTTTTAAAATACCAACTCTCTTCTTGCTAAAGCCAAGGACAGAGTATCATAGCAACCACAATACTACAATCACGGGACCCTTTCCAGTGTAGTCAATTTACCAACTCCAGCAGTGGAAACAACCGCTACCTTACTCAATCAATGAATGTCCAAAAAGATCTTGCCGACAGTTTTGCAGATAACGCTTTTTTCAAAAGATCAAGAAGTTGCGGAACAGTCTACATGACGCTGCTACTGCCTTCTATTTTGTGAACAGAGTCAGGCAAAGTACCTTACTACTTTTTACCAAGTGTCCTAAGAGGTAGTGTTGAAATACAGCAAATCAGCTGATAAGTCCGCTCCTTAGCTCTTTTCCAGCTGGTCTCTTAAAAACATATCTAGATTCTTCTTTTGCGTATGAGGCAGCAAGCTAAATATGTTTTGTAAGCGTTGGAGGGCCAACTCACTGTTGATTGGTTGGGGTTTGAGAAATCTGTGTCCACCGGGGACGAAAGGTAGGGCACTCATATAGAGAGTGACCGCAGTCTGTGATGGAAGGAACCACATTGGCAGGTGGCGATGGAAGCAGCCCCCATCGGTGCTATTGCTATTGAAGGCGACGACTCCTGTGCGAATCCGGTTTGGTTTTTTAAGGTGACCCATTCCGCGTGGGAGATGCTCCAGTGGTAGTCTGTCTGAGGTTGTTATTCTGTAATAGAGAGGTGATCTGGTTGGGGTATCTAGCCAGGCATATTCCAAGTTTGTAGATGTTGAAAGGGGAACTGGAGGTTACAACGTGTCGGCAGAAAGGTCGGCGAGAGCGGAGTTGATCTACCGAGGTGGTGTGATTCTTTGAAAGTGTTTTGCAGCAGGTGCTTATTGTCCGCAGGGCATTTAGTTCATAGTTTATCGCGTGTGGTTGTGTTCTCTCGAAGTACTGTAGGTGCAATGCCTGGAAAAGGAATGGTTAGGAATTCAGATGGACGAGTAGGACGGAGGGCAGCCAGTGATGGTCTCAATGTCTCGTGAGTACTTGTGTCCAGCTTCTTTGTGTGCGAGCTGTTTGAACCCACGCTGGGCGGCAATTCAGCATGCTGTAGACAGAGCCAGGCAGTGATGAGTAGGGTGTTGGTCGCTGGCACCAATGAAGATCCAGCAAGTCGGCACAGGAGGTTATTCTCGAAGAATCTTGGCGCATACGGACTCAAGGTGCTGCCAGTAAGTAAACTACGGTCAAGCTTCACTCCCAAGTATGTTGGTGTAGAATTGTATGCAGGGGCGCTCCATTGAGGGTGATTTGAAGCTGGCGATGAGCCTCTTTGGGGTTGTGAGGTGGAAAAGGCAGTAGCGGTGTGGGTTGGTCTTGGCTTCGCTCAGCTTCGTCTCCAGGTCTTGAGTATGCTGCAAGTAGGGCTATGTCTTGTAGTAAGTGTGCTTTCTACTCTGTCCAGTGCGGTCCGAGGAGGAGGGGCAAGATCGTCGCGTAGCCATATTGTCTAGATGGTTGTTTGAGGTAAATTGCTGAATATACAAGTTTGAACAGCATAGAGCCAGTACAGTCCTTGTGGTACTCCATTCCTCGGACGACGCAGACGAATACTCTGGCCATCACTGGTCTTGAAGAAATAAAGCTACGGTTTGCAAGGCATGTACATATGAATTGTAACAACGGTGACATTCCGGGATGGTCCTGAGAAGCTGAGGTCGGGCCATGGTGCACAAGTTGTCGTGTGAGTGACAGAAGGTCCACAAGATGACGCCTGCCTTACGGAGCTTTCAAAGCTTTCCTCAATATCATTGTGAGTTTTAAAATCGTGATGGACAGTGCTCCAGCCACGGCGAAATGCTGCTTGTTCGTCAAGCAAATGTTGGGGGATCGACGACGAGACTCCGCCGGCCAGGATCATCCTATAAAGGAGTTGAAGGAGAAACAACAGTTAGTGATATTGGGCGGTAGGTCTTAGGGTTGTCGACAGGCTTGTTGGTTTGGGGAAGGGCGATGATAGTTAGCTATCCTCCAGATCTTGGGTAAGGACTGGTGGTAAGGCAAAAACATGTGTAGAACTCCTGGAGCAATAAATCTAGACACATCGTGGGCCGCATTGCATCAGGAACTCTACTGGTATGTTATCAGGGCCCTGGGCCATTCCACTCTATAGTTGGCTGATAGAGAGGTAAGATAATCTAGTGAGAAGGAGGATGTTGAAAGTGACCCGTCCACGCGGGGGCTCGACGGAGTTTGGTGTTCTCTTTTTAACAGAGAGCGAGTGTGAGTGATCCTTATCAATGTTCTTGAAACGACCATTTGCGAGAGTTGCTCAGCAATTGAGTTGGCAGGCACTGGAACATTTCGTTGGTTTGGAAATTCTGCCGGGAGGCGGTTTATTGTCTTCCAGGCCTTCCTGTGGAGTGGGTGAGTCGCTTCCTGGGACCGTCTCCTCCCAGCGATCACGACGTTTCCTGGTCCAGCAGTTGTCAGATCTGAAAGCTTGGATGAAGCTTCTTCCCCCGGTTCAGAATTCAGGAAATCATTGTAAAAGGTGTCACATTCCTCATCCCAAGATGGGATATAACTGCGACGGCCGCCACGAGTGCTGGTTTCTTCTTGTTATATTAATAAAGAGTGTTGACACAGTGTGTTAAGAATTGTCCGGTTGGAGGAGGTTGGTGTCGGGAGGTTGGGCATTCTGAATCCACAGGTTCTGAATGCGTCCCAGGCGCATTGCGGGGGGAAGTTCCACCTCTTTTCCACTGGCTTTGTTGGTACTGGCTTAGCAAGGCTCTCTCCTGAGCGATCAGTGATGGTATGTTGGGGACTTCGGAAAAGCGGTCGAGAACAGTACGGTGTGAAGGAGATGGTGTCCATGTTTGCAAAGGCAGGGTTTGTAGGAAGTATTTCCACCTTTCCAGAGTTGAAAGTGTCATGGTTGCTTGGGGTAGTTGAATGTTGTCCCGGATTTTGAGCCCCAGTCCTTAGGGACCTCCATCCGGGTTGGTTTGCCTGTACCCCAGGTACATTTGCCTGTAACCCAAGGTATGCTATGGCTATTAAAGTCACAGGCGTAAATGCAGGGTACACCATAAGTTGGTAGAGAGTCTTCTTGGACATGGTAGGTGGCTTGTAGACATTGGTGACATGAACACCTGCAATTCGGGTCGTTGCCCATTCCAGGTAGAGCCTGCAGGTGAGGTTGCAATTTGTTTCCATTGGGCTGAGTTACTAGCAAAGATGGCAATCCCGTGGGTAGTGCTCTCGGTGTGTGCAGCTAAGGTGTAGCCGCAGATGTTCAGAATGGAACTGTCAGTAGCGTGTGTCTCTTGGAGAATTGCAGTGACTTTATAGGTATTTGTGAGGTGTTCGATGATGTTTATCTTTGCCCTAGTGAGACCTTCCACGTTTTAGTTGGAGCACTGAGATGCCATCTGACTTGACATCTGGTGATGCCTGCCCTAATAAGGGCACGTGTGCCAGAGTGGCATCAGATAGTGTCCTCTGGCGGGGCATGATTAAAATACTAGATGACCTGTTAAGGTGCTTGTTCAGATTTACGGTTATGCAATTTTGTTCTCTACTTGATATGAGTCTGGCACCTGCATATACGCCCCATCGAGTACCGTGGGAATCATTCTTGCAGTTTTGATGGTAGAATCAATAATGCATATTGCAAAGCCCTATTCAATTCTGTGCTAATATTGATGGTTAACCACTAAAACGGCAGTTTTTTGTTTATATCTTGGGAATGAATTGTATTTGAGGGCTCAAATTTCAGGACGACAATGAGAAAAATACGGCCTTTCATCTGATATCAAAATTGATACTACTTCCGGGTAAATCAGGGTCCCAAAGATGATCGGAACACGCACCTTTAACAGTCATAACAAAGATTGCCAACTTTTCCTTATCTTTGGGTGTATTTACTCAAGCAGTCAGCATACCGGCAATATCACAGTACGGAGACTGCACTGTTGCGGGTGCAGAATGACATCTTTACTGTTTTGGACAAACAAAACTAGAATTTTGCGGTTCTCGCTCGCTATATTCAAAGAATATAAGCTGTGGGCTGTTCCATGACCTTTGCATATGACCTTTGACCTCATCAACATATGAGGGATTCCTTGGTGTACCTATGACATGTTTGGTTCCAATTGAACTTCAACTTTTCAAATGAGGTCAATTTTACATTTTTAGCCTATTTTTCAACTTGACCTCGCATGACCTTTGCACATGACCTATGACCTCATCAACATATGAGGAATCCCATGGCGCACCTATGACACAATTTTGGTTTCAATTGAACTTCAACTTTCCAATTGAAGTTAATTTAAAAACAAAAAATAACGCCATTTAAAAAAAAAACATTTTAGTGACACACACACACATACATACGCACAACGGATTGCCAAGTGGTCCTCCAGCTATAGCTGGCGGCCCACAAAAAGGCTGTGCTACAATGTTACTGGACTTCAGCACCGCCTTTGATACCATAGATCACAAACAGATCCTACCCATCTAACTGAGCGGTATGGGATAACTGGAAAAGCATTTTAAGTTGGTTATCTAGATGGCTGAACACTATCTATATCAGTCAGGTGTTACGTCAGATCCTGTGGCAGTATATTGTGGAGTCCCACAGGGCTTGGTTATTGGACCTATTGACTTCACCTTGTTCAGTGCCCCACTACAGGATATCACTGCCCATGGTGTTCAATCTGTTGTTTATGCTAATGACACCCAGTTCTACATCACTTTCCACCCTCGAGATCATGCAGCAGCCATAAAAAAATTGAAACATGCATTGCAGACATCAAATCCTGGTGTAAATCCAACAACCTGATATTAAATGACAAGACACAGATGTTGTACTTTCGCTCTCATATTAACAAATCAACTAGCAACTCCCAGCCAACCATGATCAGGCTCAATTCTGTTATTCATCCTTCGGCTGAAGCACCGAACCTTGGTATCATCTTACACTCATCACTAAGAATTATCAAAGACATGTTAACAGCTTATGCAAAGCTGCTTGGCTCTAATTGGGCAAGTACCTTGATGAAAAATCCACTGTCAGATTGGTATTTGTTGCATCTAGGCTGGATACCTGCAACTCCTTACTATATGGCCTCCCAGAGAATTGACCAAGGTTCGGGGAGTTCAAAATGCAGCTGACTTGTCCTTAAAATCTGTCGACGAGAACATATCACACCAGCTCTCTACCAAATGCATTTGCCTCCAATTAAACAGAGGGCAGCTTTTAAGATTCTGCTTCTCACATATAAGGCTATCCCCTTTTTTTTTATAAAACAGTTTTTCTAGCACATTTGGAATGCTTGAAAACATTAAAACGCACATAAGTGACCAAGCTGAAATATGCTCTTATATTGGAAAATCCAGCATGCTTTTACATCAGGCAAGTTCAAAACTTATTATATGGGTTTTTCTTCTAATTTTTTGTCCAATGAACATTCAAAACATTGCACAACTAAGTACAAATTCACATACTGTCTTATCTGACGAAATGCCATTTTCGAGAAAATCGCCATTGAAATTCCCTACGGGAGATTTCATGTATGTACTATGGAATTAAACATTACAATTTACCTTTTAATTTTGCATTATGAAGAAAACATTCTGAAGTTTAAAGTTTTAATCTTGCTGAGTTTTGAAAGTGCAATTGTATTCCTGATATAAAGCTACAAAGTCAAGTCTGTATGTGAAGCGCAAAAATGTTGTATTTTCACATACGGCGCTAATTTCAACCGTTATTCAATGCGTTCAGATAGATCTCTATGTGAAACACGTCATGTTCATGCACGAGGCAGATACGATGCACATAGATCTGTATGTGAAAAGCTTAAACAGCTTGTTTTACGAACAGTGTTTAGTATACCCCTAGTGAAATTACGTGTAAATGAAACATACGACAGTATGTGAAATCGCGATATGCAATGTTGAGCTTAATTATCAAAATTCTTAATATCTCACTACTTAGGTCACTTTCAAGATTGTAACTTTGTGCATGTATAGAACATTGACTGTTTTATCTGTATATGTTTAATAGATTGGAATGAATACGTAACCACAAAAATAAAAATACATCGTGGTCCCTAGACCGCGAGTGTCGTCTGCCGTTGTGGTTTATGAATATGGGTCCAAAGGTCACATGAGGTCACCAACATGTCACCCCACCCCGCCCCCTCCTTATTACCAAGTTACAATATCGTAGCCCTTAAGGAACTCACACGGCATGCAATATATTAAGGGTTAACATTTTGACTGGCCAAAGGTAACAAGAGGTCACCAACATGTCACCCCACCCCACCCTTTCCACCAAGTTACATTATCATAGCCCTTCGGACCACACACACACACAGACATACGACCAGAGTAAACCCTATGTGCCTTCTGCAATTCTTGCAGACGAGAATTATGTACCTTCTGCAATTCTCGCAGACGACACAATAAACTTGTATTTCTTATACGTACCATAACTATCTTGATGCTGAATGGTCTACAATTAACCTGCCAATTTTGGCAACACATTTTAATGCCATAATAGTTAAAACCACTAGTGTTGCCTGCTTTTGCGATCCACATTTCCATCACTCTGCACAAGTTACCTTCTACTGCCTTTGACCCGGTAAAATGGTTGTAACCTTTTTTTTTTTAACTACCATGATATGGAAGTCTCTGTGTAGCAACTATGACCGAGTTGGGTCGGAATAAGCCCTTTCCGAGTTCAGAAATCGCATGCGCAGTCGGGTCAGGTGGTCAAATGGATATGGTTTTCCATTCGTAAGTGAGTGTCGAAAGTGCATTTGAGCCAAATCAGAGCAGACGACCTCAGTCCTTCGCCCTTTCAATGGCAAACAGTGTACCTTGAAAGGAGCCACCCTGTAAAACCAATATATTATAGGTACTTTTCTTTTTAAATGTTGAGCTAAATAATGCTAAATATTTTTTTAAATAAGTTAAACCATTATGCATTAGTTTTTTGTCCATGAAAGGGCTCTTTTTTAAATGTTGAGCCTAAACATGCTAAAATAATTTTTAAAAATAAGTTCCCATATGCATTGTTTTTTTGCTATGAAAGGGCTGACCTGTGTAGCCAATATGAGCAAAGATACAACTCTAACCCATACCAGCATTTCTATAATCTGGCGCAGTAACATAGCAGCTGTTATTTGCAGACAATCGTCATACCCGCCATTCAGTTATACGGGATCACCGTGCACGTCGGATGGGTATACTTTATACCACAGCCAAAAGTCAGACATGCGTATTAAGAATTGATAAAGGGCTTATTGGGAGTTAACAGTTATGTTCCAAGCACAAGCCTTTGAATAGGTTTAGCGGAAGCATCAAGAACGCATTACACATGTACAGAAGGACATGCGGAATTTTGATTAGTATGGCCTTCCTGTACTACACAGCTGTTTGACAGTTCTCATTTATTATGAAAAACCACAATAAAACACAAATTATCGCCGGCGACACACTTTGACAACTGATTTGGATTATTTAGTCCACTAAGTACTCCTGTGTAATTTTAACAAAATTCATTGCTGGGCAAATACAATTTTTCTCTTAAAAATCTAGTTTTCCACGTCTTTCTATGGAAACTGGGCATATAGAGGGCGCTATAAAACCAACACACCCAAATCAAGACCTTTTAGGCTATATGGCAATGAATTCCGCAATGAATTTGTCTGAATTTTTGCAGAGATATAGCTCTTGCATGTACCTACTTACATATCAGTTGGCAAAATTGTGTCGCCACTTGCTTAAAATTGTTCTAAACAATAAGAGACAAGATTTGCATGGGTCAAACGCTGTGCCTATTGCGGCGACACAAAAATGATATAGGTTATAATACTTTTATAGGTGCTGTCAGCATCTGTCTTAGTTTTAATTCTGTGGCATTGAGTTGACAAGTAAACCTTTTCCAGAAGGCACCCGTCGTAACAGCTTCTGGTTGGTACTCCTTTTTGTACTTAACAAGGCGACATTTTGTAATGAAATTTTGCTCTCCTTTTTACAACAATCTCCATATGTTGAAATACTGTATTTATTGATCATGTATACACGTTATAATGCTCAATTTTATTGACCAAGCAAGAGACACGGTGTCAAATAAAATACAAGAATTGTCATAATTTGGAATCGCTACTTTGGCCAAATTGTAATAATCAACAGGGTAATCTGATAATCACAATGTTTTTTTTTACGTGTCCTCAGTTTTTCATTGTTTTTCCTTTTGCATAGCCTTAGGTGCTTTAGGACTTTTTTTGTGCTAAAATAGTCTTATTTTTTTTTTTTGCACTGACCCACTTTTCAGAAAGCGCAGTCTCTAGAGTCAAGACTTTTTTAAATTGATCACTGATCACTTTCAAAAAAAGTATCTGACCTCATTTGCACATATAATAGACAATTGAACAAAAGCAAGCGTGGATAATGATGAAAAACAAAAGAGGCTAAACTTTATAGTGATCTGTAGCCAAAACTGAGAATGTTAAGTTTCAATGATATTTGTTAAAGGAATTTTTTGGAACTTAATAATATATCAAATCAGTTAATACATTATAAAGTGTGGGCGAGACCATAAAAACATCTTTTGGTAGGCTAGTCCGACACCATATCTCACAGTCTATCCACCTTCCACTTACATAGGCAAATTACTTTCGATAAATACCAATGATAGTAACTCCAAGGCAAAACACTCTGTGACAATCTGTGCTTACAAATGTACGCCTAAAGCATGCCAGGTGGAGGTATTTTATATGAAGACTATATATATTTGTCATTGTGCCAAAGTAGCACTTAGTTGATTCTAACTGGTTTTTGCCTAGGAATTATCCAAATCCTGCACTTTCTTTTCAAAATAATCGAAAAAAATGAAGAAGAATATGGGGGTCATTCCACAGGTTGGGACGCACTTTGTGACATTACAATGATAGTAACATGCTTTTTTAAGTACATCATTTCCATTGTCAGTTGCATTTTAATAGGGTATAAATTGATATTATGAGGGCGAAATTTATTAAATCATTTAAAGGCCCTGAACAACTCAATTTTATTTTTTGAATTTTCCTAGTGTGGTAGTTGGCCAAGACATTTTCGGACGTAACATGGACACCACATCCATGTTTAACATCTTAATGTCACGGTAATACTCAAACCTGCTTTTCAACAATTAAAATATTGAAAACTCATTTCATCTACCAAGAATAACCAAAATACTAATTGGAGTAATTTTCATCAATGTATTCTAAACTATATGTTTAGTAGCGTTAAGTTTGAAACTGCTGTTTGGACGTAACAGTGGAACACCATGCATGTTTTTAAAATATACTTTTACAATGAGCGTAAACGGATCACCTTTTAATATTTCGACATTATTGGTTGATACACATTTGATGTAGGGAAATGTTATCAAAATTGGTGCAGACGTCACAGTGGACACCACGCCCAAATAACCCCATATCCTCACTCAAAAAATAACCTAATTGTTCTCACTGTGAATGGTTTTAATGTGTGAACTGTTACAAGGAGTGACTGTACGTCAATTTTGATGGATTTTAAGGTAAATTAGTAAATTCTGATGCATCTAAATTGTACTAAAAGTTGACACCACCTGTTACGGGGACCACCTCAGTTTTGATGGGTCATACTATGCATTTGGGGGGTAAACTATGGAAAAGGAAATGAATAATCAGTAAAAGTTGGTCAGTATGTTGTAAAAATGATAAAAAACCAGGAAGATAAAATAATCCAAAATTGTCCTAAATTTTCAATTAATGTACAAGTTTTTTTTGTCACAAATTTAACCTCTTTTGAGTCACTTCCTATCATTACTTAACGAAATCTGAAAAATAAAGCTTAAATGGCAGTACGTTTGGTTCATGTTAAAGAACCCTTAAATACGTATCAATTGCAATAAAAGTAACTCTGAAAAATATTGCTCAAAATAAATTGAATTATATTTCCTAGGCTATAGCAAAATAGGTTTGTCCAACCTGGTGGAATGACCATTGTAAGTAGGCTGTCTCCATCCCGGTCACTTGACGGTGCTTAGCCTTTATCATCGGCCTCGTTTGCTGCAGTCACTTCGCAACAGACCACACTGCGCATACTTCTAATAAATCCGAATCTTAGTTCATTGCGGCCCTGGTTCATCGGAGTTATAACAAATGTGTCACTCCTATGGTTCGAGGCTGTTTGGCACCCTTTTTTTGAGACCATTTCTTTGGATTGTTTTCTAGCATGCAAGTGAAACGAATAGCATTCTAAAATGTACCATGGTTCTTTCGCTAATTTAGCACTAACCAATTCCTTCTCTTCTCCCTGCTATCACTTCAGGTAAAAATTTGGCGCATTTTATGCCAGTTTTACACAGTGGTCTATGGGATCATCACCAAAATGGCCACCTTATAACTTCCCCCCGTACCCTCAAAATGGCTGACTTGTGACGTCGCGTAGACAGAGCCCTATGATAATTTGTCTAAACACTTTTTTTAAATATTCCTTAAAACAATCATGGGAATTTTGATGGATCCAAAGTTATTCTTCTGAAACTAAGCTAAGCTTCTTCAGCAGGAAGTGCTGATTTCTGGCATAAAACGCTGCCAACCAGTCGCAGAGAGTTGAAGAAGTGAGTTTACTCCCTCTGCAATTCTCATATGAGTGAACCCAATTTCCATTTTCCTGCAAGATACAAGACTCAGAATTTTTGCTTCATAAATTTTGTTATAGTTGTGCTACATTCTGGGGGTGTGGGGAATATTGGGAATCACAAACATTTGGTTCAATTGTAGGGTTGGCAGGAGGTCTTTTTATGCACCTATCAAAATATGCCCCGGGCCCTGGCACCCAGACTATGGCTGGGACTTGCATACGAGGGGCGTTTTGGAAATGTTTAACTCCCCGGCATGTCCCGGCCCTGCTGGGCAACATTTTTATGTCAAACCCGGCCAAGTCCAGACACCTGCTAGCCGGGCAAAAGCGTCAAAACCCCGATTGGGCGATTCATTTCCGGGTTTAATAGAGGCTATCCTTTTTCGGAAGAAGGGTACACAAATGCCGTTTATACGTTTTTGTAGAAACTTGCGCTTGCGTTTGTTTTCCGCCCCCAACATACCTGGCTTTTTTTGGACAATACGTGAACTCCCATGACAAAGTTTTTTTTTTCCCCGGCATATAACCCCGGTACAACCCGGCAAAAAGGTTCAACACCCCGGCATCTAGGTATACAAGTACCAGCAACCCAGGGCCGGGGCAATCTTTGATAAGTGCATTAATGGTACGTATATGAATGTTTGAAGATATTAACAGTTTACAGAGCTGGGGTAATGGATACACACACTATGGCCGTCTCGTCCTGGTGGGGTTGGGTGGTGGTCGGGTGGACTGGGGGGTTTGCTGGTCGGTTGGTCTTTACGTGTGGTGGTGTGGGGTTGTTTTGTGTGCAGAAGCTTTACTTGTATAAACTCTAGCTTTAGTATTCTGCCATCGGATATTTTTGCTGACACGGAACATATTGCCTATGATTCTTCCGAGATAGCCCATGCGCCACATGTGTTGCATGACTTCAAAGGCCTTATCATGTCAGCCTTGAGACAATGCCCCAACATGTCTTTGATTAATAATGGATGAGGCTCATCACAAACCTGCAGATTATAATAAAATACAACACGAGGTATAATAAAAATACATTACAATATCATCAATACATCAATATGAATAAAGTATAGACACATAACCTATAGCTAAAACGAAAATTCAATCACACCTGCACCATCTTTTGATGTTTCAAATCCATCATTTACTACATTACAGTGGGAGTGGCCTGGATGTATTTTGGTGGGACCGAAAATCTGTGTTAATAACCTTCATCCACTTAAAGTCACGAGAAAATGTGGGCTGAACAGGCAAGTATCGCCAAAATTTAGTACACTGGTGGGTCTGGTGCATGTATTGTTCAGTACGTCCATTACCTTTGATTGCAGAGCAATGATCCTCACCTCACCTCACCTAGGCTGTGTCCATCCACTGTTGAATGTAGCCCTCCTCATAATTAATCCATCTTTTCTGGTCTTGCGCTTCTCTAGCCCATGTGGTGCCTAAGTATTTTGTTAGGTCATCTCGCCATCTTCTTTTCTGCCTTCCTCTTCTTCTTTTTCCAGTTCTCGGTTGCCATTCGGTCAATCTTTTTGTCCACCTGGTATCTTCCCTGCGTGCTACATGTCCTGCCCACCTCCATTTTGCTTTCTTGACTCTCTCCAGAATGTCGGTTACTTGAGTTTTCTGTCTGATTTCCTGGTTTCTGACTTTGTCCCGTAATGTTAGATGAAGCATTCTTCTTTCCATGGCTCGTTGGGCCGTTTTTAATTTCTGTTCTAGATATTTTGTCGTTGTCTATGTTTCCGCTCCATATGTCATCGTGGGTAGAACACATTGATCATATACTCTCCTTTTCAGATTCATTGGCAGCTTCTTTTCACACAGGATGTTTTTGTATTGTCCGAAGCAACTCCACCCGGCCTTAATTCTGACTGAAACCTCTTCCGCTGTGTTGTTTTCCATTTTCACTGTTTGTCCTAAGTACTTATAGCTCTCTACTTTTTCAATCTGGTTGTTTTCCACCGTTATAGAGTCGTTCGAGTTGAAATTAGTCATATATTTGGTTTTCCCTTGTGCATGTTAAGTCCAGCCTTTTTACTTTCTATGTTGTGGTCATTTAGTTGAAGCTCCATGTCCTTAACTGATGTAGTAATAAGAGCAACATCATCAGCAAACCTTAAATTGGTTAACTTCTCCCCATCAATGTTGACTCCCCTTTCCTCCAGATTCAACTTTTTGAATATATCTTCCATTGCTGCTGTGAAGATCTTAGGTGATATTGTGTCCCCTTGTCTTACTCCTCTTGCTATATGCACCTTTTCAGAAACGTCATCTTCAATATGGATTGTGGCTGTGGCATCAGTATAGATATCTTCTAGAATGTTTACATAGTTTTCATTGACTCCTATCTTCCTCAGAGCTGCAAACAGGTCTTGATATTCCACCGAGTCGAAGGCTTTTCGTAGTCAATGTAACCTATGCAAATGTCTAGTTGATACTTGTTTGCTTTCTCTATCAGCTGGTTGATGGCATGCAGATGATCTACTGTAGAGTATCCTCCCCTGAAACCTGCTTGTTCCCTTGGTTGGTTTTCGTCTAGGATATTCTTGATCCTATTTTGTATGATTCGAGTGAAAATTTTGTAAGTATGTGATAATAAGCTGATAGGTCTGTAATTTCTTATGTCTGCCTTGTCATCTTTCTTATGAAGGATGATGATTTTGGCCTCTTTCCAGCTTGCTGGAATCTTCTTCTCTTTTAATATCTGGTTGTAGAGTTTGACTAGTTGACGGTTTATTTCTCCCCCTCCTATTTTGATAACGTCACTTGTTAAATTGTCCATGCCTGGTGCTTTGTTATTTTTCATTTCTTTCACAGCTTCTTCCACCTCCTCTTCTGTTATACTTGGAAGGTCTGTCTGGTCTGATGACTCAGTCTTTATTACTTCTCCTTGATTTTAGAACTGTATAAATCCTGGTAGAAATCAGAACATACCTTCAGTATTTCTGTTCTCTCGGTAGTAATTGTATCATCCTTTTGTTTCATTTTGTGTATTCTAGATTTTTTGCGGTTTAGTTTTGTGATATGCTTTGGTCCTCTCCCACTCTACAGTATGGTTTCAATTTGCTCCAATTTCTTCCTTCTACTTCGTTGGCGCCTTTTTTTCTCACCAATTTGACTAGTTCCGCATATTTAGTCTTTTGGTCCCTTGATTTATCATGACTCTCTAATTTCCTTCACTTTTGTCCATGTCTTCAATCTGTTTGTCCTCTTCGCAGCTCTTCATTTGTTTGCTTCTTTTTCGTTTCCTGTGGGGCGCTATTTCTGTTGCCACTTCCATTACTGTGTTGGATATCATTTGAATCTTTTTGTCAACATCTACTTCTTCGATTTCCAAATCAAATCTATTATGTAGTTCTAGTTGGAATTCCTTTCTCTTCTGCTTGAGATAAAACAACATTTTTTTACTCTTCTATTGTTTCTGATGATTTTCAGTCTTCCCTAGTTCTTGTTATGTGTATTTTGGGCTCTGATCCATTCTATGGTCCTCTACCATGTCCACCTTTGTAATGACTTTCAAATCCGGGAGGATTCCTCTTTGGCTGCTTAGATGAAAGCATTCGATTTCTTGGATTCCATTTGGGCTTCCCAAGATCCATTGCGGTTTTTCTGTTTCTCGAAGAATGTGTTTGCTAACAATATTTGTGTTGAGCTGCAATTCAATAGCAAATTTTCCCATGATTTGTTCTTCTTCTGGTTGTCGCTTTCATACTTTGGTATTAAAGTCTCCCATTAAAATGGTGTAATGTTTGGCTTTATAATCTTCATTACCCTGTTCATGATCTTCATATATTCTCTACACGTCGTCTCGTAGTCACTAGTAGGTGCATACGCTTGAATTATGCAGATCGTATCCTTTCCTGGTCGAGCCGGGTATGCATAAAGCATACCTCTGTTTGAAATAACTTTTGGAGTCCTTTAACCTAATCTTGAATTTGGATGTATATAAACAATCCTTTGGCGTCTCCTGTCTCCTCGTCTTACAACAGGTATACAGCCCACATTCCTCTGTTAGTTCCACTATCCCCTTCGCCTCTCTTTGTTTTCTGATAAGCCTAATTACAATTACAATCCACTTAAGTCTTTCAGCTCATCTTAGAGTCTCTAGAACCCTTCCGTCTTATCGTTCTAGTAATTGTCGTGCAAATATTAAAGGTTGTTTGTCCAGTCATTTTACACTTATCATCTTGAGCGTCCTGTCGGCTTTGGCCCCAAGATGTCATAAGAAGATTTGTGGCGTCCAAGTGATGACTGGGCAAGTTGCAGCTTCCGTATTCTTTGGGTAACTGCGCCCATTATGGCCTTGTGCTTTACGGCCTCTTACTTTTCTTACTTTCCATATTATTAGGTTTTCTTCTGCCATAAATCGACGCGCTGGCAAGGCGTGTTGTCGATTAAGGTTTTCGGTCAGGGTTACATCACCACTTATTTCTTTCTTAGCTTTGGATGTTACAGCAGCACGCTCTAGCTGTTAGGTGTTCAGCAGCAATTTTTCTAAGATGGATTTTTACTACATCTCGTGGTGTTATTACTCACTTACCAAGGAGGTTTGGCTACCAGCCCCTTACTACTACTCTCCTTGTGTTTGATTCGGGTGTCCTTTTTCTACTCAGACAGAGCCCCCGTCAGTTTCTCGGCCGCAAGCTGAGATATCCACTGGCCCCCAACGAGATGTTGGGGTTGAGCTTGTAAGCAAAGAGGCGATTATGGACAGGCAGGCTGATTGAGTTGCCACCTGTACATACTGGGAGATTAGAATGGAAGACAGCTGAAAGGAGAAGGAAGTCATGCAGCGTGCAGCATAAGCCTGGCAGGAGGAACCAGAATGGATAGGTAATTAAACAAGCACGCTGTTGTTGCTCATCGTACTTACCATACCCGCTCTTTCCTCTCGTATATTTAGTTATTTATCACATAGGTTGAGTTTGGCAAGGTGTTTTGAAATATGGCACTTGCAACGTGGGTATTCATGCCAAAACCACACCCGGGACAGAGATCAGTACCGAATGACTTGCACGCACACCGCAAAGATTTTGAAATGACTCAATTTTGTGCTCCTCAATCATCAAACACAGTTAAACCACTATTTTCCAAATCAGACTTTTCCTGTACAAAAGTTTAGGAAACTCCAATTTTGGCTTTAAGTCTTAACTGAAAATGGGCTATTTAATGAATAGTCTCTGAATTTTGATATGCATGTTTTGCAAAGAATGGTTACATATTAATTAACAATCATAAAAAAATCCACAAAATGGCTGATTTGCAGAAAATTTGCACCTAGCCATGCATAAAAACTTATGGTGCTTACAGTGCTACTATACATACAGTCAAATACTGTAAAGTTGGCCGTCCTGCTTTGATACAGTGGACATGGATCACAGCGTAGCGCCACCCTTATCGTTATAATTTTTTGTACTCACACAGAAAAAAAACTATTACGGAATACATTGTCACTATTACAACTCCAAAGCCTGAATGTGTTGATTGTAGATTGTTGATACCTGTTTCATGTAAACAGAATCAAATTATTTGCACCTAAAAATCTCACAAATGACTGAACAGTCCTCTACACAGCTTGGTACTGCTAACGTTGTGCCTACATTACAATAAAATATTTAATAACATCAAGCACTCAATGACATGAAGTCATTAGAGCAAGGGTCAGCTGGAACATTAAAGCTCCTGTGTTATCTAGATTGGGTCGTGTTCAAATTATGCATCACAATAATTCTTTAGGCTTGTAGTCAACTTTGCTAAGTGACCCTTGGGGTTAGGTCGCCCAGGAGCCATTAAGCAACTTAATTTTTGTGTATATAACTGGGAGTGTCAATGCCAATAAGGGACTATGATTAATAGATAAATGTATGCATGCAGTAAGAGTAGGTTTTTTAAGTGTTTTTGCAAGTTATATTTCCCAGGTTGGAACCACATACAGAAAGTGTTTTCAAATTTCTGTTTGTGTCTGGGAATATGTGTTTTTAAATTTCTGGTACTTGGTCTATGTCATGTACGGGGTACACTAAAAGGGGGATCTGTTTCACTCCAACTTTTTTTTCAGTTATTTAATTCCATTTATACTAAACTATTGACTCTGTTCAAAGACTTGATGTCTATTTATGCTAGAAGCCTGCCTCTTTAAGATACAACCATTTTCAGCCCTATTGGATGATATTATGACAGTTTACGTCGAAACCCCTTCAGCTAGGTTAACGGGGATACAGGGTTTCCGGTGGGGTGTACAGTGGGGGCAGCATATACCTTACACACAAACCGGGTGAAAATTTAAATAGTAGAGAAGTGAAACACGGGGTGGGGGCTCAAATTGCACATACACTGTCATGAATTATAGATCTAACTCATGATACAAAACTCAGGTTGCATTAATGTAATTAATTAAATTATAAATTATATGTTTAATTTATGTACAAATTTTGATCACTTTGGGAATTTTCAGCTGTTCTGTGCTAAAATATATCCCAAAACGAGTAAAACTTTGGATTAACTTGATTTTAATTATTCTTATAATTTCTCTTCTTGTTAATCACACATTGGTATCCTTATATAAAAGGTAATAGCCTAATGAAGCATTACTAATTTAATTTCCTCATGACCAACGTCATCTTCAACCAAAATTGTGGCATTTGGAGTGGGACCTGTACGGAGTCACATAAGTTTAGAGACTTGTTCAGGGTAGGTCAAGTAAAACAAGAAAGGTGTATACATTGTAATATACAACTAAAGCATGCTTAAATTTGGTTTAGGAATATAATCATTCCGTGACAACAATAACACTTGTACTTTGGGTTCAAGACCTTGAAGACATCATGTGCTTAATAGCCGCCGATCCGTGTAGTTTGCGTTTTCAGTATGAAGGTTGTAAATGTCAAACAGTTTAGTAGCTAGGGAATAAAAATTTCACTTAGTATAAGTAAGAAATTAACAATTTGTATGTACTTTGTATTTCTTGGAGGGCATTTGTCATGTCTTTCAAAATCCAAATCTGTTTGATCCTTGCACATTTTTGGAAAAAAAAATTGACCAAGGTATATTAAAATGACAAAACATGTAATTTTGTATGTTACACCCGATAGGAATTTTACCCCACCCTGGAATATTGTCTCTTTTGGCCATATACAGTTTACATGTAAGGAATAAAACTTGTGTTGAGAGTAATACATAATTGGTGCCTTTTTTGCATTTTGCACTGTGTAACATTTTGTACCCAGTTCATGACATGTGGCCTACTATGTACCTTTGCGAAACTACAGTACCATATTATTTCAGTCTTCAATACTAAAATAACAAAAAGACCATTTAACACATAAAAAATGTTTTGAAGAAGCAAACAAATAACAGTGGAAAAGAACATAACACCTGTTTAGAATGTTGGCAGGCTAGCAGCTGGTCAAGAATGTTTGCTATGCAGTTTTATAATTACCACCTGGAGTACTAGAAGGTTTAATAGTGATTCCATAATCAAGTTAAGATATTATCTCTATGTTTAGTTTAGTTAAACCAAGTTTTAAATACCACGGTTTTTGGACCCGCTAACAGGGGTGGCCGGATACCTCTCCCTCAGCAATACTGCTGTGTGAGGATTTATTGGAGCAAAATAATAATTGACCGGATGCCCTACCTGACGTCAATCCAGTTTTTGGCGGTGGGCCTAAGCCTTTGGGCAACCATTCCCACCATGCAAGGCAAGAATTGTGATGGATTAGCCGCCATTAGATCTCCAGAGCTGATGCCCTTGTAGGTAGATCTTCTTTTTCATTCTACCAGGGAACACTAACACCCCCTCCTCATCAGATTTCCTTAGAAAACCCGATGGGTGACGTCTTAGCTGCTGACAACCATCAGCGGGGAAAGGTAATGGTTACCGGCTACCAGTAGCAGGCCCTCAAAGGAAATCTGACCTGACCTTACAATTCCCTTTAATTGTTTCAAAATCAAACTTCACATTGTTCACATTGTTCCTTTTTTGGGAGTGACACCCGGATTTGAACAATGTAGTTGCAGAACCACCAGTCTTGCCTGCTTCTGTGATCACAGGATTGAAAAAACCCCCAAATGGTCTTTTTGACAACTGTGTTAGGTGAACTCCGGTTATGACCACTAGATGCATGAGGTCATGTTACATCTTCTGTGCTATTTTGATTACTATTAGATCTATTCTCTTCAAATGGGGTGGAGTACTTTAACCAAAATGCACACAGATATCAGTTCGTGATTACAAGATATCTTACTTGAACAAGTTCGGCAAGACCAAAGTCAAGCCAGGAAACTGGATAGCATTCCCCCCTCTAAAATGGATCCATTTGGGTTGTGGCCCTCCTTGCAGCTACAATCCTCGGTCAAAAAGTGTTGGAACCTTTTTTACATTTGGCCGACTTCAAATGCCCCCCTCTTCCCTGGACAATGTTTGACAAATCCTGAAATTTTGTTCTTGCACCTAACAAGAACCCAACCATTGATTTGGTTGGGATAGGAGGGGTGCAATCAATAGAGAATGCTCCAGCCTCCCAACCCAAGTTGAACATGATCCTAATATATCTCTTAAAACAAGGACTATCAGTATCAGTGGATCTACCCAAAGGAGTCAAAATATTTGAAATTTTGCAGAAATAGCTTAAAAGTAAGGATAAGTCTGTAGAATTCTCGTAGTTATTTTTTCCACTGCAAGATTGACAGAAAAGGAAGAAAAGCTCAGTGGTCAAAGATATGAAACTCCTTTCAGTTACATGTAGTAATAAGTGTCCGAACAGACAGCATGACTAAATGTCCGATTTTGTCCCTTATTAGGTTGCTTTTGGACTGCCCACATGTAGGGTATGTTAGGATACCTATCCTGTTACGAAACTGCAAAAATCTGATTTTTTAATGATTTTTTTGATTTGCTGATTAGCAAATCACTGATAGTGCCTTAAGAGAAATACGGGAAATATCGGGGCAAAAGAGCGCCTGTTCCAACACTTTCGACCGCGTTGGGTAGTAAACAATGGTGGGAAAAGATGGTAGTTGTGTAGAAAAAGGAGAAGCACTGGCCTGTGTCCAAATTTATTTTTGGCAGTTGAGACCATCATCTTTCTTTAAATTACTTCTAATCACCTGTCTCATATCACCCTGTGCTGTGTATATAATTGCTTCTAATCCGTCATCTGTATGGTCCCCGAGTCTCGTAGTTCACAGACCTCCAGTAACCTCTTTCAGCATTGTTTGTCAGACTTTAAGAATATCTTAGGACAGCGCAGCGAGATTGGATGGGTTCTATGATTTTGTCGGAGGCATTGCAGGCTAGAGCAATCTTGTTGTCTTGGAGTAGATTTCCATTGTTCTCCTCATAGCCTGCTGAGCTCCGCTTGTCATGCTGTTAAAAATACATTGATTGCGAACCAATTTGGTTAATTTTGGTCATTCGGTGAATCATTTGCCAACAAATCCTGCTGATGTTACTATTGAATGAACTTAGAAGGACGCTATCTGTTCGTAAATTCTGACAAGGCCAAGTACCAACATCGCTAATTTATGCAAAGTAATCGTGTAATTAATAAGATCCTCACTGTCACTTGATACAAAATATTCCCAGTAATAGTCGCCGGGCGGTCTCTTTGCTTTGTTGTCACAGGACAACATCAATGAACCACGTCTAGATCTGACATCATAACCAATTTTGGCCTCGCTTTGTTATTTGGCATGTTATTTATTGCCCTTTCTTCTTACTAGTTGAACTGCTTTTCGTTAAATACTTGTTTTTCTGCTTTTTAAGGGCCATAACCGTCACCCAAGAACCGTCTCCAGAACACCCGATTTTACCGAAGTCCGTCGATTTGGCATCAGAAGAATACTAGAATTTTTCTCATTTACCCCATTTGAAATCTCAGGTCTAAAAGATGCTTGTTTTGATGTGTTAATGAAATGTGCCCCATTTTGGTCAACAAAATATAACAAGCCACTCATGGGGATTACAAAACCACATTTTTAACTCTCCCATCAAAACAGGTTAAATATTGACACTGTGAACTTTACAG
>JAMKCH010064831.1:0-21945 GCA_023653785.1 Ophioderma brevispina | reverse complement strand
TCAAACGACAGAAAAGGGTTTGACACCTTGGGTAGTTAGTATATGGACCCTCTACAGATCAATGCAGGTGGTAGTCTCGCAAATTGTGGTATCCTTTGGTCATAGGGTCATTTTAAGTTTACACAGGGGTCAAATTTTTTAAAATGCGCCAATCATTCTGAAATGTAGCGCCATATTGTCCCTAGTCATAATGATTCCAAAAATGTAGCGTTTATACATCTATGAACCCATTGGTTTGGGAGTTATAGGGTAAATGACTAAAATGGGTAAAAAAGGTCAATTTCATTTATACAGGGTCAAAAATCAAGAAGTGGCTCCAATTTTGGTAAAATGTGAAAAGAAGTATTCATTATATTAATGTGTCCAAAATAAGAATAGTTTTTTGTACCATCTGCCAATGCATAGTTAACCATGTTCTGGACATATAAGTCATATGCCAACATAATCCATTGGTGTTGACCTTCTTTTGCCCCGTACCCTCCCGTAGTAAGCATTTAAATAATAAAAACTTATACCTTTTGGAGTCCCTCTTACCTCAGGAATAAGTTGCAATATTTTAAATATACCCAGATTACTTTTTAATGTTGACCACCTGGACACAAAGTGAGATTGACCTTTTTACCATTTTGGTCATTTTTACCCTATAACTCCAAAACCAATGGTCGTAGGTGGTGGTACAAACTATACAATTTTGGAATCCTTATGACTAGACGGACAATATGGCATACCTTTCAACATATTGAAGCATTTTAAAAGTTGACCCCCTGTGTAAACTTAAATTGGTCCCTAATTGAAAAAGTGATACCACAATTTTGAGAGTACATACCTACCAAGAAAAAAAAAAAAAAAAAAAAAAAAAAAAAAAACAAAAAAAAAAAAAAAAAAAAAAAAAAAAAAAAAAAAAAAAAAAAAAAAAAAAAAAAAAAAAAAAAAAAAAAAAAAAAAAAAAAAAAAAAAACAAAAAAAAAAAAAAATATCATATGTAGAGGGTCCATACTAACTACCAAGGTGTTAAACCTTTTCTGTCACGTGGGGGGTAACGAACTCCTTAATAAGGCCCTATGATATTCTGCCCTGCTCTCAAGTATACCGAGTGAAAAACATGGGCCTTGCTTCAAAGCATAAACATTTGTTCAACGACGAACTTCACAAAACAACTTTGGCTTTACTTAAAGAGTTAAATAACACTCAACGTTCCAGGTCCGACGGCGATACAACATACAATATGGAATAATCACACACACTTCACTAAAGTGGTTCGTGGAAATTCAGGAATGTTTGTCCACTGCACAACTTGCACAGCTATTCCTGTTCACCAAAATAAAGGAAATCTACCAAAAAACGTTTGCAATGAAAACGGGCCTATTTTAAAAAAAAACAGTAACAGCCATATAAACGTTAGTAAACATGGTAAATTAAGAGAGAAACCAGTAGATCAAGTGCATCTGTCCCCATTGGTCCCATTTCTGCCATCCAAAAGAAAATGCCAAAACGTCTGCGTCCATTCTCAGACACCTGAAAATGTTTCAGTAACACTTTAATGGGATATGAAAAACTTCCATGTCGCTTACAATCAATGCCCATATACCACGATTAGACCTGGGCTAATAACCCGTTTTCCCCCTATCAACTTTCATACACCCAAATATAATTTATAGTTTTCCTGCTAGGGCGCTTGATGTATAATGCCGATTCCAAAGCAGCCTCTCTTCATGTGAGGCGACCAGAGCAACATGAACCTTCCTCTGGTCTTTCGTACTCTTCTCCTTACCAGGGTATGTCATTCTACAGAAAGACTGTACAAGATCCAGAAAACATACGAGACTAAACTGTATCACCAAATCATAAACCAAAACATACTGGAGAACAGTCAACTACAGATCCGTCGGAACCTTTTTTTTTCATGGGAAAAGAATTGTGGCCGCGTGGATGGTACAGTTACAATGAGAGTGGGCTGTTATTTCCGTATTGAATCTATGGTTTGACGGGTATACACTCGACGGTCTATGATCATGGATCATTGAAGTAAGAGGACCAACAACAAAGAAAAAAAATAAGCAGAAACAACGCAAGCAAACAAACAAAAAAACTAAGAAATATCAACTTGTGGTATTCATGTCAGGCTAGAGGCCTTTAGCCAAGAAATGGAATACTAATTCCCAAACACCGCCGCCATTATAACCTTAAAAAGAAAAGTGCAGTTGGAGTTATATAAATAAAACAATGTGGTCTAATGAAGAGCCGATGCAGAGCTCGAGCTATGATAGTTCCTTTAAAGAAACCCCCCGCCTCATGAACACCGTCTCCGCAACGAAGAATTTGTCTTTGCCAACGTGTTTTTGTTTAGGATATCTAAATTGGTGGTTGGGAATACAATGGTGCACTGTGGAAGAAGATTCGTCTCAGCATGGTCTAAGGCTGAATGCAAAACTGGAGACCTGGAGGGGACTCGGTAGAGAGGGGGCTGTGGAAGATACGGACAGAAAGCTAGGCAGGGGCAAGGGAGAATACATAGGCGTGGCCAGGAAATTTATTGATGGCGGCTGGAATAAAGATGTTCGAACCCTGCGAGCGGAGCGAGCGGAGGGGCGGAGCGACATATAAAGGTGGGGCCAGGGGCCGCCTGAGGGCCATGTGGGTCAGGGGCAACGGGCATGGGGGATCCAGGGGGCAGAGGCCCCTGAAGCTCCTGAGGTTAGGGTTTTCAAGACCGGAAAACGCCTTTCCTTGCGTACTTATTCCGAAACTTTTTGATCCGCATGCATGAAAAAATCAAACAAATGTACCATGATTCTATCTTTTTCTTTTCCTTTTCCCTTCTCTTTTCCTCTTTTTTCTTCTCCCTTCCTCTTTTTTCTTGAGAACTTTTAGTGGGGCTTTAGCCCCCCAAAGGACCCCAGGGTCCGCCAGTGGAATAGAGCAGGAGAGAGAGAGAGAGGAAGAGAAGGGGCAAAGGAACATGACAAAGCGGAAGGGAGCATGGAGTGGGAGGGAGGGATAGGGAGAGAGCAAGGGACAGACGGACGGGGCGAGAGGGAGGAAGGAGGGAGAGAAGGAGGCAGGGAGGAAGAGATGCAGGGAGGGAGGCGGGAGCATGGCGAGAGAGGAGGACTTGTGAGGGTATTGGAAGCTATTGGAGAGAGATGAAAGCGCTGGGTATATCGAGAACATGAGAGCCGAGGATAGAGAGGGCGTAAGATCTATAATCTGGAAAATACAACACATTTCCTAATTGAAGCCGACGAGAGGAAATGGGTGTGCGTAGGTTGGTTTGTTGGTGTGTGTGTGTGTGAGAGAGAAGGAGGGAGAGCGAAAGTTATTTTCAAAAGTTACTCAAAAAAACATCCGATCTGGCTAAAAAACTTGTTTGCAGTGCAGTGCGTAAATTTCTTTTTGACATTGGGCGATGGGGGCTGTTGAAAATTGCAATGATACGGGGTTTGACTGAAAAAGATCGGATTACTACCACATGTGCTCGCGAAGCGCGCTAAAAATTTTGCCATTAGAAGTAAAATCGTAAATTAATTGACTTAGAACAAATAGCGCGCAAAGCGCGCAGAAGAAAAGAAATTTACCATTTAAACGATATGGTAAATAAAGTTAATTTGTTCAAAAAACCAACATGAACGGGCATCAACAGGGGGGGGGATGATCGTATGGCCCAACCCTCATCAAAATATGGGGGGGATATGTTGACGCGGATTTACGCCTATGTTCCAGTGGGCCTATTTGGAGCCATTTTAAAGGTTGACTCAGAGATTTCGAAATATATTTTTTTTTGTGTATTAATTACAAATGGCCAACTAGAACTAGTCCCCTAATATGCTCAATTCCAAAGTGAAATGAATCGGATTTTTCTTTTTCTTGCAGTAAGCATTTACGTATAGTATAGCATGCCATAGGATACTGTGTATAATAAAACTTGAAGCGGATCCGGAATTTTATAACAAAGTTGTAATTTTCTATATGAAGGACTTCGATTTGAGCTTAGCTATTTCACACATATGACACAGTGATTAGTATATACGGACAAGATTATGCAGATGCAAAAAAACAAGATTTGTTTGAAAATTGAGGGCGCCCTCCTTGGGCAATCTCTGAGTCAGCCTTTAACCGCATTTTGTTTTATTATTGTATGAACTGAGAAAACAAAACAAAAAAATGTTCCAGAGATTGAAATTTAAATTCTTTAATATAAGTGATCCCAAATTGATATTATGTAAATAACAATTTTACAGTAATATATGGTTATCAACTGTTTTGAATTACCATTTGATGTGATTTGAGGCATTTTTGGGGAAATTCCTTTCAAAAAAAGTAAATAAATAAATAAAAACATTAAAAAAACATAGGTTTTGGGGGAAACAAACTTGACTTTTTTTTGGCCTGAAGGATTTCTCAAGAGGCTTCCCAGATTTGTTACAATCTTTGCTGTGAAAACATTGTACTCGCAACACTTTTGAATTCTGAACTTTGACTACATGTATATCAAACTCACTAATATATCAAAGTAACTATATTACTTTATCAAAGTAAGAAATCGCACTGTCAGCCTGGAATGCATCTCACAGGCCTATGACTGTCAACGAGGGTAGTAATCATCAGCCCATCATCCTCAGGTGAGGTCGGAGGTGATAATTTCGATCATGGGATCATTTGTGTGCAGATAGTAAGAACGACTTCCTATTACGTAAAATGACAAGCATAGAAAATGGAACTATAACAAGTTCATCGGCAATCTACAAAACCTTCAGGAAAGAGGAGAGGAGTTCACCAGGCTTTATGACAGTGCAGAACATTTCCGGGCCGGGAAACACAAAACATGAACTCATATCGTGACATCCCTCCAATCTCCTCCATTGTCGCTTTGCCAAGACAAAATGTATTTGCTGGAGATTTCGATGCCTAAATCGAGGTAGAAGATATTTCAACTAACTAATCGATGTGATTATAAGAGACTATAAGAGACAGCAAGCTTTACAGGGACTGCAGATCTTATAACCATGCAGCAAGGCTAGAGTCACAACTAAGCGTGGAGGTGTGAAACTGCTTATATGATGGTATTTCTTCTGAGCCCCCCCCCCCCCCGGTTAAAAATCCAGGCGGTTTCAGTTTGAGGGAGTGCGGTAAGGATTTGGGGCTTTTATCTGAAATTATTCTTATTCCTCATAATGTTCTGGTCTAGAAAAAAAACACGTCGAGGATAAATTTAGATGAATTGATAACATGATCTTTTTAACGGTTGAAGTAAAATGTGTGCAAAGGTCATGTACATTTGGTATATACTTGGAATTCTTGGATGCCTTACCAAATGACATAAAGATGCCCTTTTGATCCCCTCGCCCCTCCACAGACCTATTGATGGAAAAGCGAGCTTGTAATATTCACTGGCGGATTCTACATAAGGGGCGTGCTCGGCGCACGCCCCCTCGTTGGAGGGAGAAAAAAATAATAACACGCCCATTTAGCTCCATTTGAGTGAAGATCTATACTATAAAGATCGGAACTTGCCATGTTGTTTTGATAGGAGTGACATGTTGACCAGGAGGTCTCGCCATGGTGAATGTGTACCCTATTCAGGTAATCCCTTCCCTGTGTCTCTCGATTGCTGGGGTTTATGTATTCAAACTGCTGACAGATGATTTAAGATTTCATTGAGATTGCAATTTAAACGTGTTGTAAACATAGCTAAACAATGTTGTAAACAGGAGAGAGGGGGATGGAATTCCCGGCGTTTGACAAAGAGATAAATACGTTAATTGTTGGTACCATAGTCTAGGGTACGACGGTATAATTCATGTTCGTGGCTTAATTACCCATGGACCTTCGAGTTTGACCTTTGTGCTATTTCTATGTAAAATTATTTTATTTCTGGGTGATAAAAGAGAACAATAAGAAGGCCTACTGTAAAACATGCAAGATTGATTTATACTACCAGAGAGATGTAAGGAAGCATGATTGGGGGATTAATTTTTAACTTGAACATTGGTAATACGATGCTGTTTCACGAGTGTGAAAATGCATGAAAGTAAAACACAAAAAAATGAATTCGGAGAACATTGTTGCCTTTATAAGTTATTAGCAACGAACTCAATGGTGTAAATAGCTGTAAATCTTAAATTAATGTATGACTTGTAAAAAGGGCAGAATATGGAGATTTAGACTATGAGACACGTTACTAAGGAAAAATAAACACCCCAGAATCACTTCGTCTGACCCCAGGACAACTTTTTCTATTTACCAATTTTATTTTACACGCAGCTGCATAATGCATTTCATAATAGGTATATAGATATATAAATTCCCAATACTTGATAATCCTCATAATCTAGAGCTAAATTCACAACCTGATAACCCTGTCCAATATTGGCCTCAGAAAAATGCCCCGGAAGTACCACGTAGCATAATACATTGACCGTAGATGAGCCTAAAAGTCCTAAATTGAATCCGGCTCAAATTTGTGTAAGCGCTGCATACAAGATACCGAAAAAAGGCAAAAATCAAATAGCGACGAGTGCCCAATTTTCAACTCCACTACAAAAAATTTTGTCGCTTCTGGGTACCGAAAAGGTCGCTGAAATTGGGATAAAAGTGCACCATCGCCTCGTATTCCACGTGTTTCATTCACAGGAAATGATCGGACACGTGAGAATGGTCGAAAAAACAGGACATATCTCCTCGAATTCGTCAAATTATACTTACAAAATTGCCCGATGAATTCACTATTTCAAACGTTCATAAATAATCGAAAATTCGGCCGATTTTGTGGGATTTCAATGAAAATATTCCTCTCTTTTTGGAGTAAACAATCGCTTCGCAGACACGAAATGACGACTGTATGCAAAACCGGAAGTACGGGTAAAACGCTTGTTAGAAAATCACTTCTAGAAACACTGTTGACAATGTACACGCTTGTTTATTCCTCCAGTAACGATACAATTGCGATCGATCGAGTGTGGAGCGGTCGCACAGATCGGGAAAGGCCCTTTCGAAGTGGGCATTTGTAGGATTGAATGGATTAAACAGCTATCTAGCGAAGTCTCGAAGCGAAAAACCTCCTCTTCCTACATCTTATCTGATCTACGTATTTGAATTCATTGAAAGACTTTCTAATGATCTCCAAAGTGTTATTTTGTACGCTAAAAAATTCGTGACCTTGTTGGGTTTCTCGCGCTTAAATATCGTGATCGAGTGGCGAGTTTGACATCTTGATATTTATTGTCTAAAATTTATTTATTTTTTGGAAACAAAAAACAAAAATAACCGAGTGTTATTTAAAGATAGCTCATATATCAGTTGAACCATATGAACGCTATTTTTGTAGCCATTATATAGCATGCATGATTCTTACGTATTTGAAAACATTAATGGTGACCTTCCCGCCTCTGACTATGTGAATACAAGAAAACACGCGACACCCGTGGACACTCGCGTCCTTGGTAATATGTTTGCGTACGTTAGTGTCAGCGCCACAATCTAAGAAACTTCACGAAGAACCGGCGGTGGATGTGTCGAATGACAATGACAATAAACATTTTTAGTGCCTCTAAAGTAAATTACATACTATTATTAGCTCGAAGAAAGCAGGTCTGGTTACAACCTGCAGTCGCATGGCAATTAAAAGGGGAGGGCCCGATTTAAGTTATATAAAGATTTAATTTTGTAGAATTGACCCGGGGGGTGGGTTCAAACAAATGACCATACGGGGATGGCCCACTACATCGGTTCTCTGTTTTCAGCTTCTGAGATTTTATTTTTTTTCCTGTCAATTTTGGTATAGCACATGGGTGGGGGTTTTTCAAAGGTATTTCTCAAATTTGTCCAAAAATTAGTAACATTAAATTTTTCTCAATCGGAAGCCAAAATTTCTAAAAAGTGTTTGGAAAATAGTAAAAAGTCCTCAATCCGAATGACAACATTGTCCAAACGTGTCTAAAATGCCAAACATTTTGGTGAAATAATTGGCCACATTTGGGTTTTATAATTTGGCCCAAAACTGCATCGCTGGCTATAGTAGTATGGGTCCCCTGTTTGGAAAAAAAAAAATGGCAGCATAGTATGTGGTCCTACTCCAGTACTCTGGATGGGCACGTCCCTAGAGGACCACCCAAACCAAAAAATAAACCCACCGGGTCGGAAGTTTGCTTTTAGTTCCTCATCCCCAATCGTTAAAGTTTCGCGCCGATATGTTAATATCCGTTTTGAGTGAGAGGATGTGAGGCCCAGAAACATTTTACGTAGGTTTAGCGGTATCCAAATACCGCGGCTTTTCACCAAAAAACAACAAATAAATAAAAAAAGGCGAGAGTGGCTTGATACCACAGCTAATATTTGTTGCAATATGTAGATGGAGATCCCGTGATAATAACTTGAACTCGTAGACAGGCTGGGCATGTACATGTATTGTAATCATGATGTAATACCCGGAATACAAACCAGACGCTAACAAGAATTTTTTTTCAATGTAATTATTTCACTTATCAAAAAGTTGACATACTCTTTACAATATCTTCAATTTTGTTGTGGTCAACATACCTCTTGAGCCCCAAATAATCATCACTTTTAAACCTCATATACATAAAATTTCCAACAGCTTCCCCCTCCCCATGGCAAAAACACGATTCTTCCCCTTTTCTTTGGGAGGAGAGAAGAAAGGGAGACACAAGTAATCTAGAGACCCTGGTTTTCGTGTAATTGTCCTTGGGTAAAGTGAAATCTTGGGATTAAAAAACTTCACAACTGTTTTGAATTTTTAATAACCTTTTGCAGCCCGAATCGCGGACTATACCCAAATTTTTGGTGATTTTGGCCTCCCAAATCGCTGTTTTCGGCCCCCAATCCTGTCATTTTTTCTTTCGGCGCTATTATTGTTTTTGTCTCTCTCTGTGGTTATTTTTTTTAGTATTTTAGTGTGACTGAGGGGTTTTGATACATGCATATATATACCATAGTGCATCTGACTTTTTAATCAATCCGATGTTTGGCCCCCATAACAGCATAATAAACGTTTGCCTTAACATCATAAAAATGTTTTCCTAAATCATAAAATGTTTGCCTAACATTCATTAAAAGTGTTTGCCTAATCATCCATAAAAACGTTTTGCCTACATAATATACAAAATGTTTTCCTAACTTCATAAAATATGTTTGCCTAATATCATAAAAAAATGTTGCCCTACTATTATCATTTAAAACGTTGCAACTTCTACAAACATGTTTACTAGAACTTTTTCAACTGTGAACGTTTTAATAACATTTGCCACAATGTTCGAAAACATTTTGAAAACATTATCATCAGAAGTTATTATTAATTTTAGTACATGTACAATATTTATTTAACCCTTAATGTTGTTTTTTTTAAAAATATTTTTAAAACAATATCAAAAACCATGTATGCTCAGAGTAAAATGTTCTTGATAATATCTCTATAACAAAAGATTACTTATTTTGTTATGAAAAGGTTAAAAAAAAAATGTTGTCTTAATGTTTGATAATAAAAGGTACAAATTAATTGGCGGCAATGTGTATTTCGAAAATAATTTTAAGCAAACATTTTTTTTTTTTTTTTTTAATATTTTTGTAAACATTGTAAAACGTTTAATGTTTCACAAACATTATCAAACCAATGTTTTAGTAAAATATAATCTCAACTCTTTGGAAAAAATGTATGCACACAATGTTATGTGTTGCTGGGTTGGGCTGATTAGACAGCCAAATTGTATTTCCCTAAATAGGGTGATTTGTTCTGACGACATTTTCCTAAAGTAGGTCTTGGGTGAAATATTTCAAAATGTCGAAAAAACGGTGAGTCTGTGGATTGGGCGATGTGTTTCAAAAAATACCTAGTTCAGAGTGACTCTGGGTGTAACGCCTAACATACAGCACACGCATTCACCTACTACCCCCCCCTCGCATTGTAACTCTTGGAAGGTTTAAGGGAGTAAGCTAATGAATCAATAGATTATCTACGGAGCTGGTCCCTCTCGCACCCTAGACTGATGGCACCCCATACCTGGCCAAGAAAGTCGCAGTGCTGATGGTGGCAAAAGTGCGTTCAGGGGAAGTCAGCCCGGTCAGGGGGCAGTCAGCCCGTTCAGGGGAAAATTAAAGTTCGGTCGGAGATCGGAGGATTAGCTCCCCAAAACGACTGATTTTTCATGATTACCATCACAATTTCACAGATTTTCCTAACTTTCTTCCCAAGGAGGGTTCACCTCATCGTCCCCTGAGTATTCAGCTTACGTCACTGAGATAGCCATTTCCTCTGGACCACAGCTACCCCACTGGGTGCGGGTTGCTCTTTGGGATGTGATTGCGCAGGTCCATGGTTTGCCCACAATTTTAAAATTCTGGACCCGTATAAATGTCCCCTGGATTCAAGCTCAGTTGAGGATAGGGGCCTAAATATTGACATAAACCATTAGTAAGAATATAAAGGCAATATAATAACTAACGCGGCTTGGAAGGAAATATACAGTAATGTCTATTTAGTTTGCTCACTCAGTGAAGTCTTGTGATCAACCCGTTTAGTTTGAGCAGCCTCCCATTCACAAATCAGGCTAGCGGGTGCCCGCGCAAAAGCGCGGCGGCAACCGCTAGTAATAGTAATAATAATAAACCAACAAAAAAAACGTACAACGCGCCGAATATTTCAATCAGTCTGCATGTGACAGCTCGAAACGTGATTTTGTTGAGCCCCAGGAGTACGTGTACAAACTAATATTCGTCGACCACAAAGGCTTTACACTTTCGCTCATAACTCCCGACTATTTCCAAACATCATTTAGCCCTAAGATTCACAGGATAAAAGAGAAAAATATGAGAAAAATAGTAGTCTTTCCTTCTGATACCAAATGTTCAACCACTTCGGTAAAATTGGGGTTCTGGGGACACGAGGTGCTTATTAGCGATCGGGTCCAGGACCTTTTGAAGCATGTGCATGTTTTGTTATTTGAAAAGTATCCTATTGTGTTGAAAACGAAACGGTTTTGAAGCACTTTTAACCGAATGAATTGTCTTCACTTCCCGAGAAAATTGCACTCTTTAGCATGTTTTGCGTCAGTATGAAATACAGTTTTAGAATTATATTTCTTGCATTCCGCGACAAATGACCCGGACTACTTTTCTTTTGTTTCAATGGAAGATGTGAGCTTGTTGCTAATTTTAATCGATATTAAGTCAGGCGGAAAGAAAATCCCCACGCAAAGGTCCCATGATGTTCGTATTGACCATTTTCCTTCATTTTATTGAAATTTGTCTTATACTGGTCGATTTTCATTAGTTATCCAACCTTGTGATTTTTATTTAGTGTTTCGCTTTAAAGTCTGACTCGCCGATTTCGAAATACATTTTTTTTGTGAAGTAATCAAAAAACAATGATCTAAAACTTAAAGATGAGATAGTACCTCCAAATGGCTTGAATTCAGAGATGAATTAGTAGTTGAATCAGATATTTCGTTTTCATGCAGGCAAACATTTCTGGCATATTATACAACGTTTGCCATTAGGATACCGTGAATGAACAAAACATTTCCCGGACCGCATTTTATAACACAAAGTTGTGATTTTCTATATGCAAGACTTCGTTTTTGAGCTAGTATTAAAACACTTAGTGATAGGATATGACCAATCATTTAGAGGAGGAGCTGGGACCCAGGTCAAAACATCATCGTTTTACCCTCACTGCAGAAAAGGTTTTGAAATAACTTCGTTTGGTAGTTAGTCTTATGGACCCGTCTACATCAAAGGCACGGGTAGGGTTAGTAACTATAAGAATTGTCGGTATAAATTTTTAAATATTTCTTTTTTTGGGGTCATTTAAGTTTACAAGGGGTCAATTTTTTCTAATCGATCCAATAGTTGTTGAAATGTATGCTATATTGTCTGTAACAAATAAAGCTATCCAAGACTTGGGGGTCCATTCAAACTTCATTGCACTGAAAATGGAAGAAAAATATATAAAATTAAAAATGGATTAAAATGGAAAAAGGTTTAAATTTCTCATTTGTACAGGGTGTCAAAAATCAGAAGTTGCGCAATTTTGGTATAAATTTGAAAGAACAGTTGTTCATCTAGCTTAGGTGTCAAAATAGGAATGTTTGACATCTGCAATGCATAGTACCATGTTATGGGACAAATAGGTCATCTAGCGGCAACATAATCCAATTCGCGTTGACCTTCTTTGACACCTATCTCGATTAACGTACAACATTTGTAACATAATCACAAACTATCTTTTTAGGAGTCCCAGTCTTAAGCCTCAGGCAATAAAATTGCAAGTAAGTATGTAAAATATTAATCAGAGTAGCTAACTGTATGTTGACCCCTGTAACAAAGTGGATTGAGTTGCTTTTTTCCATTTTTGTCATTTACTCAATAACTCCAAACCAATGGTCGGAGGTAGTACAAATCTTACCATTTTTGGAATCCTTACATGAGCTGTAGATGAGCAATATGGGGCATACAGGTTCAACAGGATTGGATTGCATTTTAAAATTATTTGTTGACCCCTGTGTTAAACTTAAATTGCCCCACTATTGAAACAGTGCCTGCTTACACATTTGAGAGTATAACCTACCTAGCCATTAATGTGACGTGGTTCCATACTAATACTCAAATGTGTGCAAACCTTTTTCTGTTTAGTGGGATAGGTGGTACAAGAAAAAAGAAGGAGAAATTAAAATAGAAACATATGATATTTGATCCTCCTCAAACTTGGGTGTTTTATTTATAAAATACAATACGATTTGATGTTTCGTAAAATGGAGTGCGCCTTCATCGCAAGATAAAACGATTTTATCAGGAGCTTTTATTTGCACTTTGACAGCTTGACTTAGACAACATCTGATTAGACCCACATGTGGGTTTGTTTTCATGGTGTTGCAACTAATTTTTAGCAATTAAACTCCATTATCCATATTTTTTATTTAAATATCAATTCAGGTTTGTAATTTTATTAAACTCCAATTCTTTTCGTAAATACTCTCTTATTTACACTTGGTTTTGTTTAACTTATACATCTCAACAAAGAATGCTTTGAATGTTCATTCAAGAATGGGGGATGGGGTATATTAGTCTGATTTCATGTCCGGGGGCCCCCCGCCCGGGCGGGGGGTTTCAAGGGTTTGTGTTGGGTACCCATGCTCGTTACAGGGGTTCTGAAAGTGATCCCTAACGGGAACAATTTTCAGTGAAAATATACCACTAACGGACGCTCTGCGTTTTTTATTTAGTTAAAAATATCAACCCGTTTTCATGTGTAAAATCTACCTTTGCACTCTTGGTTAACGGGACCAATTTGCGGTAAATTATACCCCTAGCGGGACCTGCCTCATACGTTATATAAAAAAATATACCTTTTTAAAGACCACATAGAGGAGGAAAAATACAACTTGTACTATGCTGTAAGAAAATTTACACATGAAGGGATTATTTACTGACCCACGTAAAGTAATTTTCCCTATTTTTTTCAATGAGGCCAGTCAAAATCTTAACTGAATTTGATACCCCTAGCGGGACTACCTAAACGTGATATGGTGAAGTTGATACTCCTAGCGGGAGTCCTGCATTTGCAGCTAGTGCCCTCTTTTTTGGACGAGCATGGGTACCCGACCGAAATCCCCAAGAAACCCCCCCCGGGTTTTCATTGTATACAATTACTTTCAACCCTGAACTGATTTACTTAATTACAAAGCCTCTGACCAATCAGCCACTGTTAATTTGCACTATTTGACTCAAAGAGGTATAAGAATTATGTGTTGAAAAAAACTTGTGAATAGCCCATAAAAAGAACATTAGGAGTCTATTTTTATTCACAATTTTACAGGTTGTGATGTTAATTGTTCTCGATCCGCTAACCTAAAAACAAATCATGACGACGTTTTTCAAATTTGCCACTTGCTCCCTACCGCACAAGACTGTCCAGAACAGTCCCAGACTTGCCAAAACTACACAAGGAAAAAATCGGAAAAATTGCTCACTTTTTGCGGGAAAAAAAGGCCAATTGGTACTACCACTGAGCACTCGGCTTATGATTGAGCGTACAATTTGTAACGTGTATGAACCGCTCATTGTGTCCAATACTCGGAAAATCTTGGATTTCGACAAAAACCAGTGTTGTTTTATTTTCATTGATATCAAGTTTCGACGCTCAATTCCCGAAAAACTGGATTTATCGAAGTGAAAAATCACAGAGTTTTGCTTTTTGATACGCGAAGATTTTTCCAAATTGTTGGACATTGGGCCTTGTGAAATCTTGAATTATCATTTGTCAGCTCATTTTTAAAATGTGGACTAGCATTAATAGAAAAAAAAAATGGCTGTTACTTTGATAAATCAGCAAGATTTCGAATTTATTTGAACATTGCAGCGTCTGAAAACCTGGTGATTTATAAATCATATAAAAACTTGAATTATACGGGACCTGACAAAACTGGATTTTCGCTCGAAATTATCCAACGATTTTCGAATTAGACATTGAGCGTTCCATACTATACCTCGTGCTCTTGACACACAAGACTGCAGACAGACTGACACTCAGGACAGTCCCAGACCTTGCTAAAAACTACACAGGAAAAAAAGAACTGGTCACGATTTTGAATTGTAATGGTGCGATTGTCACCAGTATTGACCAGTCTGGAAGGGGTTAGTTTTCTATCAAATAATCGGCTAGGTGACTGAGCCTTTAGAAAGTGAACATTGCAAGGGTACCGCGCGAGAAGCGGGGGAAGGAGGTACCTATGGCACGCTACACCGTATCAATCATGGCGAGTTTTCCGCGCATGTCGAGTGTTCACTCGCTGTGTATCGAGTTTTTCCTCGCCATATGTCGAGTTGGCAGCGTTATATGTCGAGTGTACAGGGCCACGTGTGTTCAGTTGTCTTCCTATATACATCGATGTTGTGCTCTCTATATGAGTGATAGTTCGACTACAAATCATGTCCCAGTTTTACCGCTCCACCGTATCAACATCTGGCGAGTTTCGCTAGCCTTTTTTTTTTTATGTCGAGTTTCACGCGCTGTGTATCGAGTTTTCTCCGCCATATGTCGAGTGTGGAGCGTTATATGTCGAGTTTACAGCGTTATATGTGCCAGTTGCCTTTAACATCGAGTTTTGCTCTCTATATGGTGAGTTGACAGAAATCAGGTCCAGTTTCAAATGTCTCCCCCGAAATGATTTTTGTATCACCATGAGGGAAAATCGACATGAATCGTTTGGATTGTATGGCGTAAAAAAAAAATCATGTGAGTTTGCTCATGTTGAGATAAAAAAATATTTCGAGTTTTGCTCATGTTGAGAAATATAAATCATGTCGAGTTGGCTTCATGTTTGAGAAAAAACTCATGGTCCAGTAGTGCACAGTTGAAAAAAATCATGTCCAGTTTTTTAAAACTCTGGCATTAGATTTATTTGGACATGATGATTATTCTAGACATGATTATGAACTGCTGTCTTCGGACAATTAGAGTTCAAATGGATAGTGCCAGCGCTGGAAAACTACGTACATATAGCGGGGTTAAACTCGCTACAACAAGCGAATGTGAAAACTCGCATGATTTGAGACGTGCGGGTGCCATAGGTACCACAGCATGCAGCAGCCCCCCCCCCCGCCACACGCAGGGCGGGGACACCACCGGCACACGCCCACCACCGGCAGGCTTTTGTGTTCGGGTGCACATTATAAGCTGTGTTATTAGCAGCAATTCCACGCCCCCTCGTCCAAAAATCAGGGATGCCTATATTGATTATTATTCCATCCTCAATTGCGTCGTGTTGGCAAATTGTAATGTACTTTTGTAAAATTTTCGATGATTCCCCACATATTCTGATCAGGGGGTGGTCATTAAGTGATCCTACAACTTTATGTCACCCCTATGGTTATAAGAAGCATGACACAAAAGCTTAAATGGCCAGATAAGTTTACAATTTGAGGTGATAAACAAATTCTTTACATCCACTTCATTGTGTTTTATGTCCGATTTGCCCGCATGATTTTTGACCGCCGCCCGCACCCCCCCCCACCCCCATTCACCCTATTGAAGGGAGATTTGTATTCAGGACATTTTGGCTTTATATCTCAGATATTCTATTCATCATAAAGTTATGGTCTTGAACAGACAAAAACACGTACAGGTGAAACGTAAGGGCCTTTCACGTTTTAAAATGGAAAACAAAAAACTATACCAAAATGGAAGTGAACTCATGCTAATTGAAGAGTCACGAATGCTATGAAATTATTAAATTGTTGCCATGCAAAATTATAATAATGGGGCGTAGGTAGTACGGGGGTTCATTGTAGTATATGAAGCTAATCTAGGAGTATATGAAGATTTTCAATGGGATAATGGGTATCAGCCCGTGGTAATAGATAGAGTGACAGCGCGTACCAGGGGGCGCGCGCTGCCCCCGGTAAAAAAAGAGGGGAAAGTAGAAACAGTGTCAGAAAAAATAAATTAAAATGGTCTAGTTCAATTAGTTTGGTCTTCTTTGATACGTACCGCCCACTCTTAGACAAAGGGTCACCTTGAATGACATTGTGGATATTTCAAACTATACAATATGTGTGATATGTGTTTTACAAAGCAATGTCAAGGTGGCAGCTGGTTAAGCGCACAACCCTATCAGCACTTAGATTGTAATATCACCAATAACAGCATCGTACTGAATAAATCAAATCATCAAATCCATTAAAGTGAAACATAACTAGTAAATCATTAATGTCAATAAAAATAACTAAGAAAAAGAGAAAATGAAACTGCAATTATGTTAAGTACTGAATAACTCAACAAATAATGGGGACAAAAAATCAACAAATCGTTAAACACTGAAAACTGGGCCATTTCAACCCCTTTTGGCTATTAAAACATTATAAGGTGCTAAATAGCATTTAGCAAATAGCATTTTAAAAAGCGTCCTCCATTAATAGGAATACATTTAAGTGGTGAATGAGACCGCTCTATACATTTGACATCAACTAATATAGGAAAAAATGGGCCATTTTAACCCCATTTTATGGCTATTAAAACATCATTATAAGGTGTTAAAATCGCATTTGGAGGCCATTTTGAAAAGCGCCCTCCATTAGAAATACAGAATGTGACCACATTTGACATCAACTAGCAAAATACTGAAAAACTGGGCCATTTTGCCCCATGTTTTGGCTAGTAAAACATGAGGTGCTAAATTAGTACTGAATAAAGTAACTCAACAATAATGGGGAAAATCAATAGGGAAACACTGAAAATTGGGCATTTTTACCCCTGTTTTGGCTATTAAAACATAAGGTGTTAAATAGCATTTGGTGGCCATTTTAAAAAGCGTCCTCCATTAATAGAAATACATATAAGTGGTGAATGTGAATGCTCTATACATTTGTCATCAACAAATATAGGAAAACACTGAAAAACTGGGCCATTTTACCACATTTTAAGGCTATTAACACCACCTTATAATGTTGTGTTAAATAACATTTGGCGGCCAATTTGAAAAGTGCCCTCAATTAGGAATATATTCAAGTAGTGAAAGTGAAGCTCTACATTTGACATCAACAAATATAGCAAAACACTGAAAAATGGGCCATTTCACCGCTTTTGTGGCTGTAAAACATTATATTGAGTGTTAAATTGAATTTGCGGCCATTTTTGAAAAGCGCCCTCCATTAGGAATACACTTAAGTAGTGAATATGTGACCAACTCTATTAAAATTGACATCAAAAATATAAGAAAAACACTACAAAACTGGATACCATGTAACTCCATATAGTGGCTTGAAAACCTATTATATTGGTGTTAAATGGAATTGTTATGTCTGATGGTCTAGAAAATGGCTGTGAAGAGTAACATGGGGCACATCTCATGCACACGGGGCCCACCCAGCCTTAAAGTAAATTGTATGAATATCGTAGGAACTTGTGTTCATTGATATTGAACACCAAGGTCACAGACCCGGTCAAAAACGGTGCGTGCCGTGGGAATCAAACCCGGTGTGTGTTTTCTTGTGTTAAACGCCATTCCGTCGTCTGCTGAATAATGAATCCAGAGTCATTTATTATAACATCCTTCGTTTACCCCTAGGACACTGATTCTGCTTAATCAGTTCAGGTGAGGGCTACGTATATAAAAGTTTTACAACCATGCAAAAATATCGTTTGGAAAAATATTGTGAGGGAGCACTATTTTTCAAATGTGCCCAGATTCTCCTTAAAGGTCCCAGGAAATGAGATGATAAACCTAGTCCACATCTTTTTATGGGGCATTACATTCCAATACACAGGGCCACAAAAAAGAATACACTACAAGTGAAATCATTTGTGGAACTATGATTTTCAAGTCAGTGCTATGATAGATTTCACACCAGTAACCTGGAATTTTTCTATACTCGCTGGAAAAATCAAGTCACTAATGATGTCAATCACCAAACCCAAATATTGAATGCTTTCACGCCCCTCCTTGAAGACTTGACACAAAACACATCAATCTATTTGCATTTCCTGGGAACCATGTAATAACTTTTTTTTACGTTACAAAAACATTGGCCTGCATCCTTCGTATCTGCGGCAATAATTTATAACAATGGTAAGTTCTTTACACACCGAGAGAGATGTTAGCTTAGGCGTTTGCATGTGCCACAGTGGTAATCTTGCCGATATTGTGCGCCTGATAGTGTTGTATTCATTAAAGTTCGGCCTTACACAAACATGCTCATCTCTTATACAAAGTGAGTCAATAAAAACCCTACATTCAGGACAAGATTTTCTGAAAGGTTAAACGTAACATTTTGCTTGAATGTTTGGTTTTGGTTGTTATATAGGGATAAACAAGCTATAAGAAGATTTTTATTTGGTGTCGTTCGGACTTTTGGTGCAGAAATATAAAATTTGCGGGAAAGACCAAAAATTATGTTTTGCCACTTTTTAGCCATACCATGAGAAAGACTAAACCGACGTATAACATAACTTATTATACCGGTGATTTTCCTCTTGACAAAATCATATAAGTTTGAATAAACAGTTATTGTATAAGGTAAAGTATCTGCAAACCAAATAAAAGTATATTGTTCAAACCAATAAGAGTGCAGTTATTGAAAATCAGTTAATACCAATGACACAGTTCACGAACATAATAAAATTGCCCAGCGATTTTTGTGTAGCATTGCTATTGTAATTACATTGCACAAATACAGTATACTCGGCGTTCATCAATTGCAAGATGAACTAAGGCTGAAGTTTTCTGTAAGTAAATTGGAATTGAAACGTAAAATTGAATTGTATTTTTTTTCAAGCTGAATACGAATACTCGAGTTTCACTGTAGGTTAAAATCATGAAAACTTGCTGATCCAAAGTACATTGTGGGCTTACATCAGCCATCTTGACTTTCTTATCTGGGACATTGAACATTGTTTCACTCCGCTTTTCTTTTGTAATCTCGGGGATATTGTTTTTGTATAAATCCTGAAATTATTCTCCCATCTTCTATTGTTAGACAATAATTTTGTGTTAAAATGTTTTTTTTTTACCAAAAGCACTGCTGAAGACCATGTTACTCTATGTAAACGATGCATTCTTGTATGGCTGAAAATGGCCAACCGGGATTTTTTAGGCCTCTCAGCAAAATAGGCAGAACTCTTCCTCCAAAGTCCAATTGGCCACAAATAAAAGTTATCTGAAAGCCTGTTTATCCCTCTTTACAACCATTTGAGCAGAAATAACTCTTTGAAAGCTATTTTAATTATTTATTTTTCTGAATAGAGTATTTTAATCACAGAGTATAATTGCCCTTTACAAAATGTATTCAAATTGACATTGAACATGTTGAAATTGTGGTTGAAATAAATTACAATAAAAGTTTTCTTTTTGCTGAAATTTATAATATGGTAATCGGCAAACAGAATGTAATTACAAGTGTCCCTGAACAGTATAAAACACAGAGGTAGTTGAATTGTTTCTTCCATTTTGTCATTTGAATCATGTGAATGAAAAAAAAACACAAACATACAAACAATGTATTAATCATGGCACCCAGAGTACATCGCCGCGTAGATACCCGAGATGTGACAATGAACGGTAGTAAACTTGACATCTTTTTTGAAATTAGCTGGAAAGATGCAAAGAAACACGATCTCATTAGGAAATGTGATGGACAGAAGCTGACAGATTGGAAATCTTAACTATACCAACCCGTCAAACACTTTATAACCTCCTTCAAGGCTGATAAGAGGATTGCTGCCGGGATTGCTGCAAATAAGATTGGTATTGGTGCTTTCGATCAGGCGTTACTGTAAAAGGCTAGTAGAGATCGTTTCTAGTAACGTCATATATCAGTGTATGACAGACCTACACGATTGTGTGACATGTTCAGCAGTTTCCATGACCTCCTAATGACCAATCCTCGATTATCTGTCTATTGTTCCTTTTATTTTATAATCGATGAACAGATTGTTCATGATTTATATCATACTAATCTCCGGATTAGTATGATATAAAGGATAAGGACTAAACCCGGTGCAGGGACCCATACGGTCAAGTCCGATTATTCTGAAGAATGCACTGCGACGAGGTTCGTATCCGTCATATACTTCGAGAAAACAATATCAAAATTACCACATTAGTATTAATAATTAACGTAAATTATGTAATTTTGGCACAGCTGGTTGATGTACATAGACGGTTCACCTACTTTTATCAGTATCAACAGAAAAAGATAATTAAGTCGAAGCCATGCACTTAATATGTCTTATATGAAAGATAATTGTATAATTATTGCTTAGAAATTTCAAAAATTGAAGAAAAAATTGACCATTGGTTTAAAAATGCAGCAAAACTTGGGAATTGACAGAAATTCAGCCGAAAATCCAATATGGCGGCCATGAAGTGTAATGCATATTGGTAGTTACAAACATGGTGAGAAAAAGACAACTATGTCGAAGCCATGCATTTAACACGTCTTGTATGAAAGATAATTGTATAACAATTACTTATAGACTTAAAATTTGAAGACAAAATTGTCCCTTGGTTTAAAAAGGCAGTAAATCTAAGATTAAGTTAAAAATTCAATATGACGGCTATGAAACAAATATCCAGTGCCTGACCCTGTGGGATAATAATAATAAAAACATAAAAACACGCTCCATCGAATGGTACTGCCATCGTAAAGACCTTGACGTAATCGTTGATTGGTTTGTTTTAAAATGCTCTCGAAATGCGAGAGAGAGATGAGATAAGATTCCCTAGTAATATCCGTAGTGTCTAATCTTCCACGCACTTCCCTTGCATTTTCAAACCAACCCATTAGTGATGAAATGGGCAAATTAAATCGAAAAATAAAAGATTAGAAACGCTAAGAGTTTTCACACTTCTATTTAAAAAAATCAGTGATGAGTTGCGTATAAATAAACAGAAATTTACTTCCAACTATAAATTTAACGCCCATTGTATTAGGTGTTTTAACACTAATACAGACATGTATGTGTCAAAGCTTTGAATGGTTTTGAATTAAAACTTATTTTATTTGTGAATTCTGGGTTTCTTGAAGTATACTTGATTCACCTAAGCCTACTGTACAGCAATATGATACCAGTTGCCAAGCTCTTTAATCTGATTTTAAAATTTGACGATTCATAACATTACATGAAGTACAAACAAGCCTGTTCACGTTAATTTTGATGTGCAAAAATTTCATAAGAATCAATGTAATAAATTTCATAATAAAAAAAGTAAATATATCATTATTTGGAATGGTCTGTGCGAAAGGGACATAATTAAATGCTATCTACTATGAAAGAAACAAATACTTGCTTGCTCACCACAAAAAATAATTTTAGCCAATACAATTACATGTAATGATAATGTCAACTATCTAAGTCTGACACCATAGAATCTGAGTTTTTTTGGAGGATGACCCACCTGCAATGTCTGTTATGACACTAGTTCATTCGTAAAAACTAAT